>JAXGGA010009070.1:0-53313 GCA_038373865.1 Uloborus plumipes
CTGCAAAATATCCCATAAACAGGACGTTAAATAACTTAATAAATATGGCGACGGCGAACAATTTCAAGCCTAAAATGCATGTAAACCATTCCAAAGGAGAGTTTTAAGCAGATAAAAATTTAAAAAAATTGTTAAAAAAACTTGGGCATAAATGGGTTAAACCAGAGGTGGTCAAACTTTTTGAAAAGAGTGACACTATCAGGCGAAAAAAAAACTATAAATTTGCCGCTATAAATGTTTTCTCTTTTTCCACTTTCACTATGTTTTCAACTTTTTCAATGTTTTAAAAAGTCTCTGTTCTCTTTTTAAGTCTAAGAGCTAGCAACGTTTTCGGGTGATTATTTTAAGCCGTCTGGCTCTTTAATATATCTTACCCTATGCTCTTCTAAGCAGCATGCGGGGTATCCGGCGGCCGAGATGGTTGCGTTATTTACTGTGCATCACATTTTTACGGGTAAAAATTGGTGATTTTTTAACCATTTTGGATCAATTAGAAGCCTGACCTGTCGCAAGTATATCATGTAAGATATGAATGGAAAGCTCCATTTCATGCCTTTACGATGGTTTTTGAATTTTTATTCTATTATAATTAAAAAAGAAGTTACAGTCATTAGCTCATTTTGGGTTTTTTTGCGTACTTTTAAAGTTTTTTAACAGCTCTGTATTTCGTAAAATTTTTGAAGTAGAAATCTAAAACTTGGCAGGATTACTTATGTTGTCATATGCGTCCTTCACCCCAATTTTCGTTAAATCGGGAATCGTGAGGACAAAAACTTTTTTTCCATGATTGGTTTGACGTGGAATTGTCCAAAAATGACCTAAAAATCACTTTTTTCCAGTGCAAGTGTGATACACAGTAAAAAACGCAACTAGTCTTGGCTACAAGACACCCGGCATGCTGCTTAGAAGAGCATATATTAAAGAGACAGAGGCATTAAAATTGTTGTTTTTTCGACGTTGGAGTATATGTAGGTAGTGCTCCGTTAAGCTACACTGTTGCACGCGTGCCACAGGTTATCCATCCCTGTCTTAAACCATTGTCGGATTTACTCTTTCCAATAATCAATCCCTGTTCAAAGATGTATATACGACCACAGCAATCGTTTCAAACTGTCCCTCTCGAAACGCTGCCTACGTGTAAACAAAAAGCGGGTCCATTTCTTCGGTACGAGCTTGTCGTGCCCAATTATTCCCTCATCCGACCGGCATACTAATCAGAGGCCGAGGATTTTTCCATTGATCCAGCTCGGGGGGCGTCAAAGTGGGTTACCTGGCACGTGCCCGGGGTCCCTACTCAGGGAAGAAATCTCGCGGGACCCTCACACGAAAGACGCGAAACGGGACCGCTGAATGGACGTCGAACCCGAGGAGACCGAGAGAGTGGAAAAGTGGCCATTAGTAAGGCGGTTGCGTTTCTTGAGGTATTCGGAAAGGTTTGAGCTTATGCAATCGAATGCAACGGTTTTGATCACTGGTTGCTTCTATTTTTTTTTGTCAGAAGTATATTGTGTGACGTTTTCACTCGTTAAAAGTTAACCCTTTTAAGGCAGTGGTAAATATCTTATCACCAGGCTAGAACGTAAAACGCACTAGAAGGACACAAAAGCGTTCAAATAAACAAAAAACATTTTTATCAATTTGCATTGCATTTAGTTTTTCTATCATTTGTTTCATGTGTAACTAATGTATTTTTAATTTTGAAAGAACTAATAACGAATAACTTTACAAAAATGCACATTTACTTGCGAAATTATTTGTGTTTTGCCTTTACTCTATGGAGTAAGTCGGTAAAATGTCATTGGTTGTATTGGGCGGTGCTTAACATGTTACCACACCTCCTAAAAACAATAACCACAACAACAAAATTAAAAAAAACAAACAAACTTTTATGGGTCATAAATGCGCTTCATTTCTGTAATTATAGTGCAAAATATAAACTTAGGAAAAAACGGCTTGTGTCCGTTAAAGGGTTAAGACGAGTGTTCACTTGATATATGTCCGTCTCGTCTCTTTTTCTTTCAGACTGTGTGGGTGAGGGGGTTAGTGTGTTGCTTTTGTGTAGACATTGGGGAATAAGAGGATCAAGATGGAATGCAATGAGATCTGCTTACACTTATAACCCAAACATGAAACACATAAAAAAATCTGGTATGGACCCCACACTACTTCCTTTTACGTGTAAATTTCTTAGTAGTTGCCTTAAGTGTTAAAAAAAGTGCTTGGAGTGAGCAAGGTAACAATTCCAATATTTACTCCCCTAATCTGCCACAAAACAATGCAAAAAATATTTTACAATGGTTAATTTTCTAAATATTGCTGATTTTAATATCAGTACCTGGGGACCGAGCCCACTCGGTTAAAAAAAAAAGCGGTTTGTAAACTCGTGTTTTTTTCTAAAATGCGAAGTACTTATTTAGATAAACTTGAAAAGCATTTTTAAGCCTTTGGTTGCAATTACGCATTTAAAACAGCCGTAATTTGTTTTAAAAAACACAACCTTATTTAACATTTTGAAGCAAAAATGGGACACCGGTGTCCCACTGAACGAAACACCGATTTCCCATGAATATTTTACCTTTTACGCAGAAAGGGACACCACTGTTCTGTGCTGTATTACATAACCAGAAAATTATTAAAATGCTAAATATAATATTTTACTCTTATTTTACCGTAAATTAATGCAGAGTAATGAACAAAGTATGAAAAATACGTTGATAAAAATTCTGCGTCAAAGGGTTAATCCATGCCCACCGTAAAATCACACCCAATTTCATTTCATTTGGCGCCGAAGGCGCGGGAGGGGTTGATGAGAATATATGCAGAGTCCCTGTTCTCCAGTACGCATTTAGTCCAGTTGGTTTTGACTTTCACTTCACTTGACACTCCAAGGTTCCCCCCGTACATACCACAACTCATGGTTTAACCGGGATGGGGTCTTGAAGAGCGCTCTGTTCATTTTTGAACAGACCCAAGGGCCGAGGAGACCCTTGGCCCAGCATCCCCCTGAGATATCGTTTCACTTAAAGGATTTTATGACCACGAACATTTTTAACGTCCCCCAGCCACCATTTATGAAGACTGTGGATCTTTGATCAGCTGGGCTTCCTCTATATGATCGGCCCGGGACCCTCCGGTTACGAGTCCGACGACTTACCGATCGGACTACAAAATCCAAAACTTTATCTAAATACAAAATTTTATCAAAATCGTTTGAGCCGTTTTCGAGATCCGAAATATATATATACAAGAATTGCTCGTCTAAAGATATTAGATGTAACTTAATATTTTAAGAATGAGTTTCATATTTATTGATTTTTTACCTGAAATATCTTACTAAACACTCTTGAGGAGGAAAAAAAGTATTTTAAAACTAACTATAACACTTTTATACTCAATTTTGAAATCGCACTTGAAAAGTAAAGTAATCTGATTTTTATATACTGTAAGTTACCATAAAATTCAATAGATGTCGGTGGACTATTACCACTGCTTTTATCCCAACAGCTTGTTATCTAGTGAAGCCTTGCTTTAACGTTTCAAAAACAATAACAATTTAACGTTGCCAAATACCATAATTTGAACTTGCGCTGATGTGATTAAATGTGAAATCCAATTGTTATAACAAAACGTGGTCGCCACGGAAACAGTAACAATAAAGTAATCATAAAGAAAATGGCGCAATAAAAGCTTCTCAAACTTTCAATGAAGGCACAAAAAAAACGGGGTTTTTTGTGAAAACTCGCGTTTTTACAGAAAAAACGCCGACGTAGATGAACTCAGAAACCAAAACTCTATCTAAATACAAATTTTTATCGAAATCGTTAGAGCCGTTTTCGAGATCCGAAAAATAAATAAATAAATAAATAAATATATATATATATATACAAGAATTGCTCGTTTAAAGATATTAGATTCAGTGAATTTTTCGCAAAATATCGCCAATAGCGCTAAGTTGAACCCAAATTCAAAAAATAATTTTTTCGCCAATTTTGTCGCCAACTTGGCAATAAGTCGCCAAGTTGGCGTCAAACACTTGGCGACCAAAAGCTTGGCGACATATCGCCAAGTGGTCGCGCCAATTCATATCACTTGAGTCTGTATTGAAATTAACATTGATTTACCCCAAAAAAGGTGCAAAAGACCCCCTTGGGAACATTCGAATGCAATCACAAGGGGAGGTGGTTGCACAACTAGACCCCCCTCAGAGCAAATATACCAAGCTAGAAGTTTCTACGGCATATAGTTTTTGAGTTATGCGACATACATACGCACATACGTATACACAGACGTCACGAGAAAACTCGTCGTAATTTACTCGGGGGTGGTCGAAATTGATTTTTCGGCTGTTTGTATGTTATTAGGTACATATGCACGTGCTGATAGGTCGAAAAAACTACGCGACATTCATTCGGGGGTCAGCGAAGTCAAAATTTAGACCGAAATTTGAGTGAAATTTTTTTCGTGATCACAATGCTTCCTTTACTACGTAAAAGGAAGTAAAAATAGGAAAGTTTTCGATGTTTTAATTTTATTTTTACATGATAGAACAACATACATGATCATCATCGGCGAAAAAAAATCGCAATACGACAAGTAGTTTTTTTAGATAATTTTTAAAGTTCAAGCGTCGGTGACGTCAGAAGGCTCGCGGACTTCTCGCCAGAGCGCCGACCCTGGAACGAGAAACTGCTAATCGGCCGAACGGAAACCGGTTTTCCGTACTGTCATAGGTTGTTCTCGCGGGATACCGAAAAAAAAGAAGGAAGTCGCCAAGTAATGGCTCGCTAAAAATTTATTATGGTTTCCGCCTAAAAAAGCTTGAAACAATAGACGCTGACACCTTTGGTTATTGGATTGCCCTTTGACAGATCCAGTCTCCTCAGTGAATTAATAGACTTAAACTAATTGATAACGAAAGGAAAAAAAAAAAAAACTCCGTAAAGAAACGAAAGAAAAGCTGTAATACAATTTTTGTGGGTGAAAGGCTAAAATTACACCTACCTGACGTCACTGGTTTTGTTTTCAAGGTGCTCTTTTTTTGCACTTGGGATTTTTTAAAAATCATTAAAAATCAATCATTGTGTTTTAAAATTCGCCACTGGTGAATTTTTGTGTTTTATAAGTGTCTTAACAATATCTAGTAGGAAGGTCTTAACAATACCAAAGTAGGAATATTTAATAGGTTGAACCTGCCCTATTACCATTCCTTAATGCAAAATAGGATCTTTTTTACTGGAACTAAAACTGTTGAGCATTTAGTGTTTTTGCATAAAATTTTAAAATTTTGAGCACAGAAATTTGAATGAAACTTTTTTTTGTGACTAGATTACATAATTTCACTCGAACGAAGAAGTAATAAACAAAGTAAACAAAACACCTAGCATTCAACCCTAAACATTCAACTCCTGGCCTTTAATTTGCATTTTCACCTCTTGAGCTTAAATTATAATTTTTGCAATCATGAATTGTGACAGGGTGCGCCTACTCGTTAGGTTTCTTGTTTCTACAACTGGCTCCCATCGCAATCATAGTTGCGAAAAACATAATTTGAATTCCTAACGTACAACCTCAAAAATGATAGGACATGAACTACGGCGAAATAAAAGCAATGAGCAACCGTGATTGCGTGAAAACGTCCCTTTTCTCTAAGAATGTGCTTAGTTGTAAATTGATAATTTTGAATCTAGTCATTTCTTGGCAACACTCTTAAGAGGCTATCAAGCAAATTAACAAGGAAATACATAAAAATTCAAAAATAAATATACTTCAATAAATAAATTTCTGAATTTAGTTTAAAGAATATTTTGAAGCATATTTTTCTCAAGTAACTTTTACCAGTTACATTGCAGAAATATAGTTAAGAAGTGTCTAAATTAAAACAGTTTCTCACTAAAACAAGGGGGGAGGGCGGCTTTCATAATGAGTTTCAACTAATGAGAATGATCGTGTTGACGTCATTGAACAAATCACTTTTCGTGGTCGTCATAACAAAACGCGAGTTGACAAACTAAAAAACTTCTTAAGATTCGAAGAAAAAGCGGATAAAACTGGTTTTAAATTTCTCGCCAAATAATCGAGATAATTTGCTTGGCTCACGCGGGAATTAATTTTGAGTAATATCGTAACGAGTTGGAGGTACAATAAAAGCTAGAGGATGTCAAGATTTGACTTGAACATTTATCTTTGTGAGAAATCTTTACAAACTTGTTTTATTCATTGAATTAGATGTAATTACTCGGATTCTTAAAACGATTTAAATCTATATGCTATTTTCATTTTTACTTCCAATTTGCAGTTCCTCAGTTTTATTAAAAATCTTATACATTTTTTATTTTAAGTTTTTACTTTCATTTAACAGAATATTCAGTCTTGTTAGTTAATTTAGAAAATTAAGCGTTGCGCACCTCTAATAATTTAAGTATAGTAATCAATGTTACTATTGAAAGATCTTAACGTTACGCTGTGCATGATTTTTAATTTTTCTTTGAAGAAAAATGTATGTATATGGGTGATTCTACAATAGGGTGGAGCGAAAAAACTTTTTATTTTATTTTTTTAAGCTTGTATGCGGAAAACGTGCCTTTTGCATATAGTAACAATTCTGCAAAATCACAATATTATCTGAAAATTTTTTGATCTCCCTTCGCCTCACTGAAAAATTGACATTTTGAGATTTTATGTCAAAATACTGCATTAAAAGACTTTGTAGGGCACTTTGATTGTCCTACATTTTTTTCCTCTTTTGCATCGATAGTTACTAAAATTGACATTTTAAATACTTCACTTTAATTTCGATGGATGGAATTAGTAGTTATTAGAAAAATAATAGGTTATTTTCCCGCCTGTTATCATTCGTTTTGCAGCAGCCCTCCTGTAAGTGTTGTAGATATTCAAAGGCTAGTTTCTTTTTATATATTGATGGATTTTCATTTAAGATTTTGTAACTAGATTCAGTCAGAATTCAACACAGCTTATTATAGGATTGCTAATATTTGATAATACTACTGTTATATTACAATACGAAACTACGAAACCATAACTATTTCGGTTTTCTGTTAGATTGGAGTCGAACTATTTTTAAGCTAAAAATCAATTTTAGTTGTATATTTGTTTTTCAAAGAGATATTTTCTATCATTAAACATATTTTTTATTATTTTTGAAATAATAAACATTACATTTATTGCATAAATGAAATTGATGTCAGTCATAAGAGACGAAGTATCATGTGTGATATTTGGCTCTCCAATAAACTTTCCGTCCAATACTTTCTTCCTTACACCGATCTTATTTTAAAAAATATATGCACGGACGGAACACGTGAATACAAGAATTGAATACAAGACGGAAAATGAAAAATACCCATTATCTGTTGATATAACGCATAAACTTTGTTATGATGTGGAAGAGATCTGGACAGAGGTCTCACTTCCAACGGTAAAGTCACGTAGATGCGATTGAAAAACTGTGATCATTCCACAACAAATACAATACGATCCTGAAGGTTTATAAAAGGAAAAAAGATAAGATCACCTAATGGCGGAAACTGACTGACTTTCGTAACAAAGCCAACAGCCTATTTGATCTCAGCAAATGTAAATGCTTCGAGATGACTTCAAACTGCAACTGCCCTAAAGAGTTTAAAGCTCTGGCAAAGGAACGCATTTTTTTGCATGATCACAAAGAGAACCAAGAAAGATCATAATTGGTGGTGTAAATAAGGGGGAGACGGTGAAATTGAGGAGAAAACTTAAAAGAGAGAAAGCTATTTCATGTCGAGTAAATAAGCTAAGTATCATACAGAGTAAAAATACATCCAATTTTGCCGATACTGACAGTATCGAGGAGGAATCTCATTCGTAGGTGATCTCGGAGGAGTCTCGTTCGGTAGATGACAGTTACATACTTGATGATAAACTAATTGAGACTGAGGCAAAGAAAATATAAAACGCCAGAACAGGACAATCTCTCTACCTTCACTTGCTTAAGCTTGCGATCAGATCGAAATCTCGGATCAGCTGCTGCATTGGCAACATCAGTTCTGCATGATGTTGGTCTCGTGTCGCCAATCGACCGATCTTAAGTAATAGATTGAAGTAAGATCCATAGAGAAAGAATAAAAACTCGTAAGAAACTCGAACAAAATGATAATCAGATTAATCAGGTTCATCATGACACAGAAGGAATGTATTTTGATGGTCGAAAATAGCAAAGTCAGTGACAGCAAGTACCACAGAAAACTCCAGACAGAAGAACAGATAAGCAACATCGCAGACACAGCCAGGTTATTCTTACTTCAGCCACATTACTCCGACATCAAGTTTCAGCAAAGACATTGCTGAGACAATAGTCTCTAGTTTCACAGAGCAGAATGCACAAATGGAGAGCATTAAAGTTATAGGGTGTGATGGCATGAATGTGAACACAGGTCATAGAGCAAGTGTTATATACGACGACTGGAGGAAACATTAAAGAGTCGCTGCAGTGGCTGTTATGTCTGCTTCATGCTAATGAGCTGCCTCTGAAGCATCTTTTCCATGCAATGGATGACACGACTACAGGACCACGGGAACCCTCGGGAGATATCGGAAAGCTGCTTGCTACGTGCACCAATCAGCCTGTTACTTCCTTTCAATGTTTCAACTCATGCAGTTAATATAGGAGTTGTCCAGTCTAGACCCGAAGAAGTTAAGCACAGATCAACGCTATCTACTGAAAATGTGCAATAGCATTGCAAAGGTGAATGTAATTTTACTTTAGCAAATAGGTACCCTGGTTGCCTAAATCACTTACAATTGATCCCTACAGCCAATCGAGTTCTTGGATTACATATTAGTGAATTGAAACCGTTAGAAAATTAAAAAACTTGAAAGTTCTGAATCATACTCAAGGCGTGGAAAGATTTGTTAAGGTTGTGAAAGAGGCAGCGAAAGCTGTTTGTGGGCACACAGCACGAGATAGGTTCGTCCACGCCCGAATTGCTTCGCGAGAGCTAATGCCGAAGTTTGAGACAAAACGTGAATTTTTGCATTTTACTTTGTAAATATTTGACATTTTATTTTATTTTTGCATTTGTAATACATTATTTTATTTAATTTTTTTTGATAGTTTACTGCATTAATTATTGTATTTATGATATTTTGTTGAGCTTGAAGGTGGCTAAACTGAAAAACAGTTTGTCTAGTTTATAGTCAATTTTTTACATAATGTCACTAAATATTGTAAAATAAAAGGTCGCGAAGGGAGATCAAAAAATTTTTCAAATCTCTTCAAATTTTTACATTCTCTTTTAGGGACCAAATGGCATATTTTGACACATCAAGCTAGTTAAAATTCAAAAAAAAGTTTTTTTCGGTCATTTTCGCTCCACCCTATTCTACAAATACGGGAATATTTCTAACATGTAGATTTCAAGAAATTAATTTAAAATTAAAAATCTGAAAACAATCAGCAAAGTACTTTATAAGTTGCACAATTAAAATAGAATATCAGCAGAGCTTAAATGTTTGTATTTTATTGTATTTTTGGATTTTTATTTTTTTGAAGGCATATGTGAATGATAAAAAGGACATGTGGATGACACAATGGGTATGTGAATAACACAATAATTATGTGAAACACAATAGGTATATTAAGGAAACTTTTTAACCTGTAAACTGTAAGGGCCCTGCTCCACATCAGCGTAAAACGCGACCGAAACCGAAAGCAGAAACCGAAAATCCGGGTACTTTCCATAGGAACGCTATGTAATCCATTTTACGTTTCTGCTTTATTTTTCTGCTTTACGTTAATGTGGAGCAGGGCCCTTAGACATAATATTTAAACATTGTACTGTCATAGTTTGGCTTTTGATTCATCCACGGGTCTCATATTGGGGCATGTGAATGACATAACGTCGCTTTGGAAGAACAACGCTGCAACTCAAAAAAGCCCATTTTTCAGGAGAGCAATTTTAAACTTTTCAGAAAATAACTTCTATCGCGCTTGTGCTCAAAACTATTGCGACTATTTTAATGAAACTAGCATTAAAAAAACCGCATTTTAATCTCTTTTCTAATGTAGCATGATTGACTTCAATGGCATTTTAACTAATGACGTAATTTTAATTTGATGGATATTTTTTTTTATAATGACGGATATTTTTGACACTTTTGAGTTGTAACCATGTACATCATAAAGAGCAATTTTTTCTGAACAAAATGATATAAAAATGTCATTTTTCGATTTTTTTGAGTTGCAGCGTTATTCTTCCAAAGCGACGCTTCATTCACATGCCCTTTTACTTATTAAGAAAAAGGGCATGTGAATGACAAAACACAAGTAATACGTTCTCAAATTTCGAATATTTTTCGGCTTAACTTCGAATAAGAACCTACAAATGTAAGATTTAGGACTATTCATCATCAAAAAATTTTTACATGTACATTTTACTTGCATTCTGTAGGTCATGTTAATGACAAAGATGAAAAACACTTGCCTTGAAAGTTGAGTTTAGCTTGCTTTTTATCAGAAAGTAATTGCAGAACAGCAAAATTAATCTTCAGTTAAGAATAACAAAATTCCATGCTTCATTTTTAGATGTATTGCTAGAATTTGAAATAAAACATTTTAGGGAAAAATATCTATACTTTTCAGACATGTGGATGACTGATAATCGCTGGGACAAAGTTTAGACTAATTTTCAAAGATATTATTTTCACATTTTATTATTATTATTATTATTATTATTATTATTATTATTATTATTATTATTATTATTATTATTATTTTTTTTTGGTTTGAATCTTGCACACGTTCACATTTATAAATAAAAATTTCTTGAGAAAAAATAACTTTTTTTAAAAAATCTATATTTCATTGATTGTAAAAATTACACCTATGGGACAGGGCATGTGGATGACATTTCAATGTAATATTTTATTTTTAACTGAATAATAATTAATTATTGACTTTGTTGATAATCAGAATTATGGAGCAAAAGACAGATGCATAAAAATATTCCCAAAATAGTTTTTTATTAAATTAAAAACAAAAAGAGCAATCAGTATGGAACATAAATTCGCCCATTTTCGTAAAATCACCCATATATTTTTAATGTAATAAGAAAACATGGAAAATATTTTTAGAAATTTAACTCTAAATTTTCCCCACTTTCTAATAAAAAATAAGTTTTATTGCTGAATGGCAACAAAATGCAGATGAAAACAAATAAAGGCCAAAATTGTCCGTGTATCCAATTGGCAACACAATGCAGTGTAGGGGATAATGGTAGTTGAAATCACAGCTGTAACCAGACTTGAGTTTCGAGAAGGGTTTACCGTACACATTTCTCATTAAATCTGTATGGTCAAAAAAATTTGACTACATATTCTATTGGTATTTGTTACACTAAATGCTAAAAGAGTTTTAACATGAAAAATGTTAAAAAAGAAAAAAAAAAACATCTTTTCAATGTAGGAAAAAAAAATCTGAATGTCTTTAAATCATTAAAAAAATAGATAGATGCCTTTACTCATATACGCGCAATCGAAGTAATACTTCTGAAATTTCTATTTTATGACTTAAAAAATGTGCTTAAGTTTACTACTTTCAATTAAAAAAAAATTTGATGTTTTTTAGTGGTATTCGAAGTTTGAAGGGAAAAGGTGCATTGTTCTGTAAGATGTGATGGTCTGTGAAAACTGCAATAAAAATAAATATTGCAGAAAAAACCTAATTTATACATCTATTCACTAACGATAATTTCACTTTTCAAATGCAATTTTAAATTAAATGAGAAAATTAAAGGAAACTAGCAATGATATTTTTTTAGCAAAAAAAATGCATGACAAGTATTTTTTGGAACAGTTTTGAAAAATTTCGTAGGGGTTTGAACCCTAAAAACCCGCTCCTTAAATATACTGTATTAAAAAATATTGTAATTTTTTTTTTTTTGGAAATGTATCATTTGAGCAGTGCTGAGAAATATATTTAAGTTAGACAAGGGGATATTCAAACGAGTACTCGCTTAGAAATTTTGACAAAAATGCCTTGTTTCAAGTAACAAAATTGAAAGCAGCGATCTCAAATTAGCATAAATATATAATTTGAGGATCCTGACCATTACATAGGAAGGTACTCACAAATGGATAACCATTACTTCAAAAATGTTAGTACTGGTTTATTAGAGTCATGAAACAATGAAAGCAACCATTAAGGAGTTTTAACGAGAGAGGACAAAGCGGTCATTATTATGCGCAGGTTTTAAGACTCCTTTCGAAGTTATTGTGGTTTTGTTGACAAATATCAAGCAATTTATCTTTGCATTAAATTTCCCCGTAGAGATAAGTTTTTTGAACTTATCAAAAATGAACTAAAGCTTGTTGAAACAAAAAAGGAAATATGTTAATGAGGTGATAGTTATTAGGGAGGGATATTAGACAGAGAGGAAGGACACGCTTATTTCCATCTTAAAACACTACTTCGTTTATTTGGTTTTTTATTTAAAATTTTGAGTTTGAAATTATTTTAACAGGAAAACAGCTCTTAAACAATGCTTTATAAGCGGCCTTTTATGCTTCCATTATCAATCACATATTTACATATTTCACATGCCTCTAAGTGTCGAATATTAAAATAAGTTGGTTTTGTTTTTTACCCCAGAGCAAAATACTGCCGTGCAAAGCACGAAATTCGTATCTGCACTTCATAACAAAATTAAGTTATTATCACCGGTGGTTCTTTGCAACGTACTTTACCAAAATATATTACTTTATTGTCATTCGGGAACGGGAGGTATAAAAAAAAAATCTGAAAAAGTATTATCTGAAATAAATAGAAGCGCAAAACTTTGAAGAGCAATATTTCAGTTCGAACTCGACTGCAGATACCAATTTAGGGCTTAGTACTGCAGAATAACTGTTGACTGCAAGAATTTAAAGCTAAAATCCGGACTTCAAGTTATTCAGCTCTTTGTGGCACATATTTTCAGCCTTGGTAAAAAAATTTCTGACCGTCCTCACAATTCCGGCTGTATCTTCTGACCTTCAATTTCAGGGAAACCGTATCATTAATAACAAAGCATATCGCTGGATTCACAGTTATATTTTTGCAGCAATAGAAGGTCGTCCGCGGCGTGCTGATGACTCTCTCCAGAGGATATTTTGAATGACATTCTTGCAGATATACATTTTCAACTTTTAGCTGGAATCCATGTTTGGCATGCATAATGAAGTCTAATATCTGCTATATTTTCATCTCAGTCACTGAAGAATCATCACACAATCGTCAATTAAGGTTATGCCTTGACCATTCCCGTAATGATACTACTTCGAGCTACACCCGTTTTTTTTTTCGTACTACTGTAAGCTGACAGTACTGAATTTGCATACTCATCACATTAATGTATTTTACTGGTTTGGAGTTAGTTTGAAATTAATCGTCGTGAAAGAAAATGTGACATTTGTATACTATAAGTAGAAGGGCTCTACCTTCTTCAACCCGCCCACCCCTTTTTATTAATCATTAACTATGCGTGCCTCTACTAAAAATGCTTTAATTTTATTAAAATGTATTATGGTAGTAACTGTTTAATTGTTAAACTTTTAAAATTTACTTACATACAGGTAAAATGAATAGCTTATTAAAAACAGGAAATTTATTTTAATGAACATTAAGATATATTAACAAGCCATAATTCATGTTTACCACTTGTTAACAGCCACTCTAGTGTAAGAAGGTAAATCTGTAGAAATGAGTTTTTGAGACATTTGACGAAACGGGTTTGTGATTCCACGCCAACAATGCGAAATATTGGAATTTGATCCTTCGTTCGCGATTTATTTTCAGTGGAAACCAAATAATCAAGCTTATACAGTAAAGCACAATAAATGGCAAAAATGCCAAAAAAGCCAGGGGAAAAAAAGGAAAGAAAAGAAAAAGTTGCAGATACTGCACTTTAACCTCTCACGGCGGCACTGCTATAAAGTAAAAGTTTTTAAGTGAAAAACTATAAAATAAGTTCTTCACGTAATGCTCTTGTGATATCATGGAGTACTGTATACAGCATGGGATGTACTGTATACTAAAAAAAGCAGTAGTTAGAAGTAATAGAAAATATTACGTCAGAAACTCTCTAAAAAACTGGTATTCTATAAAATTTTCTAGTAATTGATGCCGCTTCTTCTTAAGTAACTTCATTTTTCAAGATCCTACTGTAAATTTTACATTCATTTCTGATATTTAAATAAGCACACATTTTTTACTATAACTAGAGGAATATATTTCTTCAGTACACTGTTAAAACTACTGGTTGCAATTGGCACCTTTCCGGGGTGAAACGCTTGTAACAGCAGCGGCACCCAGTAGGGAGACGAGATTTCACCCTTGGCTTGGCTGAAAAACTTGCACCCTCAATTCAACGAGCAGCGCGGGTGAAAGATGGAACCACATAGGAGAGCATAATGGCACCCTCACAGTTCACAATTGCAGATCCCTCCTGTGCTGTGTGCGTTTTTGTTTTTCAATTGTGTTTACTTTATTTATTGTTTTTATTCACGAAGTCTTGGTACATTTTCACCTTGAATTCAGATTTGAAAATGATCGAAACTTGTAATTTAAGGCATTTTCTCACATTTCAGACTTTCCAACATATTTTAAAAGAATTCATGACTTGGATTCAACTCAGTAGTTTTAAAATGCTATTGATATTTACTACTGCATTATCTGCACCGAAAATTCAGAGGGAGGGTATTTTATGAACCCCTTTCAAAAACAATCAAAAATATTCAGTTGTATTATTCTATCAACAAGAAATTGAATCGTTTCATTAACTTCTAAAATTTTAATCAAGAGTAACATATTAAATACGTATGTATAGTTCGACATTTAAATATCTAAACTAAAGGAATAAAATATAGGGGTATTCGAAAAGCAGTTTTTGTTAAACATCCAGTTTCTCGACAGATTAAAAATCAAAATATATTTTAAGGATCTATTCATTTCAACTGAGGGAACAAAAAAAAGTAAGCTCTGGTAATAACGAACTCAGCATTCGTTATCAATAACGCCAACGAAAGATATTAGCGAAAGAACAAAATGCAAATCATGCAATACATATACGCATGATAAAAAAAAATAAGAAAGAAAGAGTCGGGAAGAGTTTTTTTTTGTTTTGTTTTTTCCTTTCTTTCGCGTTCTGCTGCTTGTTGGCTGTGTCTACGCGGCAAAAAGAGAATCGCTACAAAGAGATAAATTTCCGTTGGAACAATTTGAAATGATTGTAATATGTTGGAAAACCTTAGAACTATGATTAAATGCATGTACTTATGTGAGAATTCGAAGATTAAAATGAAGAATTAATCCATTTTTGTAATAAACTCAAGGTGAAATCCAAGACTGAAAACACTGCACCAAAAATTCTGTGTGTCAACGTAAACAAGATGTTCGCCATTCAAATGGTTGATGATGATGATGAGACCTTGGAGTCGCAATGCGCAGCCGCAGGCTATCAGGTGTGCCTTTCGAATGTCTCACTGAGCATGCGCTAGCTAAACCCCTAAAGGGTGCCGATGGCGCTCTAGAAAAAGCATTAGGCACCTTCTGAGAGGCCTTTTGGTACGAAATACGAAAAGAGCATTTCAAATTCGCAATGGCACCCCATGGCACCTTGCTTTCACCCCCTCTTTCTTATTGGCACCCCTGCATCACCCGTAGTTTTAACAATGTATTGCTTATCAAAATATAGCCACAAGTAGAAGGAGCTTGGACCACCATTTTTGAAGTGCGTTTAGTTAGTTTCATATCTCAAACCCTATTTAAGTGTGCATAATCATTAATTTAAGATTAAAGAGCATAAATTACCTTTAAGAGGGTGATTTTGGTTTAATTGAAGCAGCTCGTACAAAGATTCTTATTTCCAATGCTAGTAAATTTTTAACCACAGTCCGAGCAAAAAAAAAATAAAATCGATTTCAATGCCTTTAACAAATCCCAAAAATAATTTATTTTATTGTTTTCATCCATTTATTTGATTATTAGCAAACGATAAACCTTTTTTCATTTTGATGAATTTCTCTTCCATTTCACTTGTTTTGTTCTCATTCATTTATTATTTTTCTTTTTTCTCGACTTAACGTAACCCGTCCTCAAACTCTCCCCTCAGACATGTGCCTACACCAATACTTTGTAACACAGTATCATTACGAAAAATCACATGAAGCAGTTCAGAAAAGAGAAGCTCGCCGAAGGGAAAGGTTTCGAATGCAGCCCATTCCTGTGAGTGACGGCCGCTGCGTGACGACATCTTCTCTAGATCTGTTAGTCAATCAAGTGTCCACCGTCGGTGGTGTAAAGTTTCGTCATCGCAATGTAGCTCTCCGCAATATCTCTTACATGCAATTTCTCTCTCGCAAAACGCAAACATTCCCGGGGCGTCCCCGATTCCCGCGGCACGTACGGTTGGCGTGCAGTCGGGGACGTGGGAATAAGGATCGTCTGAAACAGTTTACCCAAAAGTGGGGGAGGGGCGAATGCACACACACACATGGCTTGTGGAATCTCGATTGAGTTTCTGTTGTTTTTGTTTGCACGCGTGGAGATTTTTCTCATGCTATCGCCTTCTTTAAAGATATTTTAATTGATACGACAAGTTGAAAAACGTATTTCTACCCTAGTGTCCGCTATGTTGAATCTCACTTCTCTCTAAAAGGGTTTTTCGTCTCCCCCAAACTGAATGCTTAGTTTGTTTTTAATTGAAGAGCAGAAAGAACGCTTTCTGCTCATGTAGTAATATTTGCCAACTAACTAGAAGTGCAATTTCTTTTTTACCCTTTCAAAATTGGATTTCATTTTAAATATGAAAGATAAAAACTGAAAGTCTTCATTCATTTTATACAATATTCGTTGTTCTTAACTAGTTTTTAAAGCTTGTGGCAAAATAAAGAACAAATACATTTTTTTTCGTATTTGTTTTCAAATTTTTGCTGACTTTGTCGAATCATTAGTTGATTCAGTCTTATTCTGCAACGATAGAAATATTTAGCGATACCGACATTACTTAGCAAAGATACTTTTAAAACCAACATTCGTCCATCCTAACTTATCTTCTGGATTAAAGCTCATATCTAACGGGGACTTTTCTGGTGTGTCCAGACCTTCCACGTGGAAACCCTTCTTCGTTCTTTTCTTCACTATCTTCTAAACATTTCTATCCCTTCTACTGACTGGCATGAGAGTTGGTAGAGTAAAAATGTCCTCTCCTTCGGCCCAAGCTGGAAAAACACTGAAAAGGTCACTTGGTAGAACCTCGGTCACCACTGATAGTCCACTATATTTTGGTATGGTTTTTGTTGGTTCACTTATTAATCATGTAAGCACAACTATTTTTCCTTGATCGAACTTCGTAGTTTTACATTTTCATTGATCATTAGCATTGCCCCCTTTTCTACTTGTTTTTGTTTTCCCTTATATTGTCTTCAGCGTATCGGCTTGTACCGTTTCTGGATCCTACCAGCCAGCGGCTTCTTCACCAGCAAGCATCCTCAAAACTCCGCAGCTGGAGCTTATTGAAAAACTGCAACATTTCAAACCATATTTCATCAATAGTGCTGAAAACACTATTATTTAAGTTTCTTCCGCACTGTTTCATATCCCCCCCCCCCTATCTTTGTCTTTAGGATGTGTCATACTTGTTAAAATTACAGATAAAGCAGTTTTATTAACTCTTTCGACCATTCCGTCACACTGTGCTTTATTGGGGGGGGGGGAGACTTGAAGTTAATTTTTGCTTGATAATTTAGACTTGATCTAATAATATCCACATTTTGATGTGGTGTAACGTAAAACAAGAAATCTATCGCTGATAATTCTCTTAGAAAGTCCAAAATCATTTACAAGTTCTTACAGACATTTTAAAGCATAGTAATCAGAAAAATTCTTTTAGGATTAAGTCTTAGAAAATAAATAATGTAACCAGCTAAAACAAGCAGATGAGTTTCCTTTTGAACTTTTTACGAATGAACCCAAGTGAGCAAGATGAACTAGGGAGAAACACTAAGCTGCATGATGCCTGATTGCTTGATATATCTGCATTGGCAGGAACCAGTGTAGTTCATTTATTTTAGCGAAACTTTTTTTCATCAGAAAAAGGCCCCATTTCGTTCTGCAACTTCAATACAGGACTTTTTGTACTACTTTTCGGTACTTCGTCTAGCGATTCAGTTTTTTCTTTGCTAAAAACCTTTGGCTACAGCATTTTTGCTTGCATTCAAAATCCTTTATCCGTTGATTATCATTCTTTGTTCTGTTTTTAAGGCTCCGTTTCAAATATTTTAATTAGCGTTCTAGACTCTTCGGCATTTTACACAACCGTTACTTTTTCATCCTCTGCAAATGCTTGCAGAACTTCTAAGCTGTTTTCAACTATTGTCGGTAACATAACTTCTAGTACAGGACGTCTTCTCAAAATATGGACACGAGATCTTGATTCGATCCATAAATTTTACTTGAAAATGTTACTCTTTACCGAATTGTTCATCTTGCAATCTGATGATTAAAGATTTTTTTCAAGTTATAATAAACAAACGTCTGACCGCAATCAGTTGTTACTGTAAAGTAGATACCTTTGAGAAACTGACGCAGTCAATCTAATGTCCAAACAATAGCCATAAGTTCCAATCTACTTGAGTGGTACTTGCCTCCGCTGCTGAAGTCTTTTTGGTCCCACCAGGTGGAGTTTTTCGTCATCTCCATATTGCAACAATATGCCAGCGATCCCATCACAGCTGGCACCAGTGTGTACTTGTCGCAGCTTTAGGACTGTAAAATCTTAGAATTGACTGTTTGATCCGAAATTCAGTCTCAAATGCTATTTCTCTTTCGTCTCCTCATTGAAAAAACTCATTAATAGATTTGACTTATCTTTCTTCTGATTGGATCCCATGCTTATTGACAGCAAGCAGTAAGTTACCACGCCTGAGCAATGGCTAAGGCAGAATTAGATGCAATACACTGCCAGCTCAAAAATGCTATCCAGAGACTGCAGTCTCCTCCTCATTAGGACTCATCAGTCTGAATTAGAAAGTATCCTTGCTGGAGGAAGAAATTATCTCATAGAAGCTGAATGTGCCAAACGAACTGGTAGTTAAAGTAAAATTAATACACTAGTAAAAGAACACAGCAATGGTACAGTTTAATTGGAAAATTGAAAACAAATCTTTTAAAACCCAAGATACTATTTAAATGTTGCTGGCAAATGAATTTTTGAAGCTAAAAATGCAAGACAACGTGTCCAAAAGTACAAATAAAAATTTTAAAAAGAGTTAGAAAGGATCATGATAGATGGGGTATTTATAATATTTCATCCCAGTATAAGTTAACTTATATAGGACAGACACGACGCGCTCTAAAATTCCGTGTTAAAGAACATGAAAATTGTGTTAAAAAACAGGATTTCAAACGCTTTTCCATTGTCCAACATTGTTGGTCATGTGGCCATATTTTTTTTTCCTCTGCAAAAATTATCCGTAGTTGTTCTTCGATTTTTTATTTAGATTTTTGGGAATCTTATTATATCTGGAAAATTCTGATTTAGTTGTCAATGATCTGTCTAGCACCCCTCCTTTCCCTAACATTTGGAAATCTCTTATTTAAAAACTTTTTCGTCTGTGACGTAATCTTTGTTGCGCACTTGTGTTTAACCCATGACGTAATAGTTTTTGCGTACCTACTCTTTCTGTTCTGTTTATTTACCCTCGCGTTTCTCGCATTCCTGGTTCACTTGACTGTGGTCAATGAACCATCATCTTTTTGCACTGATGATGGGGCTTCATTTATAATAGCCCCGAAATAGCTATTTGCTACACTTTTCTAACTCTTTTTAAACCTTTTATTTGTACGAGTATTTTTGTACACGTTGTCTTGCATTTTTAGCTTCATTAATTGTACAAAGTTTTTGACTGCTTTTCTTACAAATGAATTTTCGATGAAAGTTTTCAGGAGAAAGTTTAAAGCGCTTTAATGATGGGAGGAGTTAAAAGTGGAGGGTAGGGAGGCAAAACCTCCCAAAAATATCAATAGTTCCCACAAAGAAAAAAAAACAAATTTAAAGCCACCTTTCTACATGTGTATCTATAACTTTCCAAAAATAATGCTCATAACAATTTAAAAAAAAGTTTTTGAAAAGCCTTCTACGAGGCTTTTCCTCTTTTCTTATGCTCTTCTAATAGTTGCTCATTATGCTTTCGTTGTTACTAACAGTACAAATGAATTTTACTAGGAGAGCCTTCAAACACTCTTGCTTCTCCTAATGTCATAAAACATAGCCTAAAAGTGTTTTATTACTCCTTTAATTTCGAAAATGTTCGTATCTTTTCCTTTCTCTAACGTCTAAGGCTTATTGTTTTGTTTCTAAACTTCAAAATCAAAAAATTTTCTGATGATAGTCTCTGAACAGTGAATCTTCTCTTAACATAATTAAAAACAGACTAATATGTCTTTTTATGACACGAATTTTAAAAATTTTTAGAGGAGCATCGCTTAGTTATCTTCCCTTTCCTAATGTTGTCCCAGTTTAAATTTCCTCCCTACTTACCTTACGTCTCCAAAAAAAAAAAAAAAATTCTAAAATTACAAATTTAATTTTCAAGGTTGAAAAGCTTCCCAGGAGAGTATTTCCCGACCCTTCCTTTCCTAAGATAACTGAAATTGATTTCAGTTTCATAAAAGGTTTTGGGAGGGAATCCTGAAACTCCTTACTTTTTTTAATTCACTGATACCCAACAATAGCTACTCTTTTGAGCATCCATGAGACCAAACGCTTAAAATTTCTTTCTCAGCTATATAAGTGGGAGAGTTCTCTAAAACCCTTTCTTACAATGATAGCCTAAAATTGACCCCAGTTTCAAAAAAAAAAAGAGAATGGAATATTTCCCTTTTCCTCTCTGATTATGTACTGCCTAAAATCGCGTTTTTAACCGACGAAAAAACGGAGGAGGTTCTCTGGTCGACCGGTATATTTTTTTATGTATGACCACGCATAACTTTTTACTGAATAGGCCGATTTTGATAATTTTTTTTTTGTTGGAAAGGGTATACCTCCCTGGTGGTCCCATGGTCCTATGATGCGGGGTTTGAGAACGGAATCCTGAAGAAATTGAGGGAAATCTTTAGAATTCCGTTCATGCGCACCCTCTTTGCGCATGAATTGAATTTCAAATTTCACGCGCACACTCTTGCGATTTGATGTTTATTAGGTCACAGTAGCTCGCCGATAGAGTGGCCTAGCGGTAAGACGCTGGGCTCTCATTCGCAAGAGCTTGAGTTCGATCCTCGACGGAGTCGGTGGATTTTCAAGCAGCAGAAAAAAAATGCACTGTCTACGTCAAACGATTATGCGGCATGCAAACCGCAGTTTTACTGATAGAATATATTTAGTCCTGAGTACCCCAATTTTTAAAAAAAATATATTTCCAGGCTCCCATCACCTAAACTTTTAAATTTTAAAATTAGTGATGCACTAATGAATCGGCGGTAAATGGTTACTTTGCGGATTAACCTGTAGGCCAGTTTTAGCCGCATAATCGGGTGAAAAACTAGTAATTTAAAAATGTTTTAATTAAATCAGCATAGAAATAAATCCTAAAAAGAAAAAAAAATGTTTTTAGTGGCAATCGCTTAAAATTTCAGACGCTTTAATAAAGTGAGATGAAGCGTCACGATGGCAACATGACACTATTCCGGGTATACATTTACACTGAAAAGAATGAAATAAAAATAAAATTTTATAAAAAAAAGTAAAACCGACTTCAAAAACGCAGCTGAAAATTGCTCTAAAAAGTAAAAAATAAATTTATTCTTTGAACACCATAAAACCAACTTCAAAAACGCAGCTGAAAATTGCTCTTAAAAGTAAAAAATAAATTTATTCTTTGAACACCATCGATACTACTTTTAAACATGAGTTTTGAAGTCGGTGTCGAAACAGTTAATAAAATCATTCGTACCCATTCTTCGGTTACGTGTTTCATAATAAAAACAAAAAAATGTTTCATTCTCAATTTCAAGTGTTTTTTGAAGGGAAAAATCAATCAAATGGTACAATCAATGGGTAAGAATGATTTTATTAACTGTTTAGACACCGACTTCAAAACTCGTGTTTAAAAGTAGTATCGATGGTGTTCAAAGAATAAATTTATTTTTTACTTTAAAGAGCAATTTTCAGCTGCGTTTTTGAAGTCGGTTTTACTTTTTTTTTATAAAATTTTATTTTTTTAAGACTTTAATGCAGAAAAAGGAGAGCCACCAGGTCGTTTGGAGTCAACAGAGATACTCTAGCACTGCCTCTTTTAAAGATTCCCCTAACAGCATAATCTCATCGGTCAACGATCGGCCTATCATCGAAACCCGATGAAATTCTCATCGGCCGATGATCGGATTCGATGAGTTCTCATTGGGAATTGCTCCAATATGTCTCGTCGGCCAAACAGAATCCGAGCAGCAAAATCCGATGAGTTTTGCTCGAAATACGATGAGCTTTGGAGCAATTTACGAGCAGTGTAGTACCATGCCGATGAATTCAGGATCAATTTTGGACGCTCGGCTTATTTTTATCGGGAAAGTTGATCGGAAGGATATCGCTTTCCGATGAAAAGTAGCTCATCGAAAACCGTGCTCGGATACTGATCGGAACGATGTCATCATGAGTTACGAAATCAGTTCACGAGAAGTTCGATGATCGGCCGAGCAAAATCCGATGAGTTGATGCTACTTGGGTCGAGTTTTAAAATTTTTTTCACAATAATGCCCTAGCCTCCCTTTAGCGTCAGCGAAGGTCACCTACAATTGCATTTTTTAGAGTTAAATGTTGAAATTTCGTGGAAGAGCATGTGACCTCCATATGTCAAATATTTTCTAAGATTAACTTCTGTCTTTTTTGAAAAAAATTGGGGGAGTATCTTCGAATTTTCAATATGATTATCTCTAATGGGTTTTTCTCAGAGAATCCCACCTCTTTCTCACCAACATTACTGAAAATTGTCTAAATTGCACTTTCTGAAATTTTTCTTGGAGAGGGCCCTGAATACCCATACCCGAGATTTTCTTCTTTTAACATTGTTCAATTTTGTTGTTATTTTTCTTAGCTGGGGGCCCTATTCACACTTATATTAACATTACCTGCAATTATTCGTAACTTTACTAATTTAAACGCTCTCTCTTTTTATCTGTGTTAAAATTCTCGAACTTTCTCCTTCAATGCTTTCATACTTCAAACCTATTTCTTTTTCTATTCGTTCAATCTCCAACCGTTCTTTCTCTATTTCTTCTTGTTTCCGAAGTAACTTTTTTCTAATCTTGCATTGACAATTATGTCAAATATAGTTTCGACTAACTCTTTGTCAGAATTTCCGAATTTTAAAATCAACTGTTTTAATTGAATAATCGTCAAACCAGCTTGAACATTTTTACCTAGCTCTTTCGCCAATTCAAACTGATAGGTTTTCTTATGCGTCATAGTTTTTGCTATTCGTGAAAATAGTTAATTTAATTTTTCATTCCTTTAAGCTTCTTTTCGATTCACTAGAAGACAAACAAGGACTTTTTGGTCGTTGCCAAATTTGTAATTGTGTAGAAGTACGGGTATATATAATGTTTCCAACTCAGTTAAGAAAAAAACTTCGATACGTCATTAAAAAAATGATCATATTTTTTTTGCAACAATAAATTAATTAAATAAAACCGAACTGTTTAAGCGTTGTGGTGCGTTTATTCGTTAGTCAGTCTACCCCATATACAGAGTTCAGCTAGGGGAAAGTTGCCCAAAACGGGATAGGCGGGCAAAACGGGATAGTGGGCGTTGGAGCTTGACTGGTGGTACTATCTCGCAAGAGACAGGCTAAACTGGTTCCCGACCGTCATGACAGCATACTCAGTTAATATCTCAACTCTAGCCACGTATTTCACAAAGAAATATTTTTTCAAAGTTTTCAATTGAGATTTTTACTTACTTTTTACTTTTTTCGACTGTAGAACAACTAGAATTGTGGTTCTCCGTAATTCGGAACAATTCCGGTTAGAACTGTATTTTGCTCATAGTTCTTTTAGCAACAATTTCATGTACTTAAATATTGCTAGTGAGTGGCGGTTCCGGGGTCAGCCCTTTATGTTGTCAAAAGCAGCATGGTCGGGCAAAACGGGACACTTTTAGGGTGCCCAAAACGGGATACAATTTTGATGAGTCCCGTTTTACCCGACCATTTCCATTAATGTTTTTTCAATGTGTTTAAGCAGCACGAAGCGAGCTAGAGGTTTGCAAGTGGATGTTCAACCATTCTGACACAGGGATTACTATCTACGAAGTAGGAAATATGTTCAATGCAACATTTTAACGAGCAGCTCTTGTCGAAACTGCTGTGAATGGGTCCAAGAAAACAAGCATTTTCCCATATAATCCCAGATGTCTTTCCTGAATATCTCTTCGCTTCCTCTCTTCTAACAGATCACCCATTGCTGGATGCTCAGAACATGACGTCCTAACACCCATTAAATCTGCAACAAAATGAGATCAGATCCGAAGGATCTTCAAATTCAGTCATAGCATCTAAGAGTTTGCTATCATCACAACTAGTAGAGACAGTATTGAAAGAATCACTTAGTGCAACGATAACACTAGCACAAATGCAGGACTTATCCAACCGTTCACTTCAACAGCAGTCAAAGGACTTGGACTATACTGTAGCCCTTCACTGCCATTTTCTATATTATCCAAAGAAATTCTACCTCCACCACGAGTGATTGCACTAAGACCTCAAAATAAGCACGATAATAGAAGAGGGAAAACAGCATTTATAACAAGAAGCCCATATAAACTTGAGTTGGAAGAAGAAGAACGAAAAAGAATTTAAAAGCTGAAAAAAAGGCTGCCAAAACAAGTCTCTTGAATGTTCTGAAACCAAAACAAATGAGGCGTAAAAGAAAACCAGGTGGAGATGCAAAACAGGCATATAAATTTTAAAAATGTTGCTCAGAACCTGAAAAAACCCCACAAACATCATTTGCAAAAATGGAAGAAAATAGATGTAACATGAAAAAAAAAAACGAAAAAAAAAATCATCAGTTAGCCAAGGTTGGACGTCGTCATCTTCAGAAGATGAAACTGAAAAAGATGATGCATGTATTTTCTGCAACGCTCTGTATCTTGAATCGAAATCTGGAGAAGGAAGCTGGATACAATGCTCGAGCTGCCAGGAATGAGCCCAAGAAGCTTATTCCAAAGCAGATAAAGAAGACAATACATTTTTATGTGATTTCTGTGTTATGTAATTTTCCAACTTTACAATTACGTAGCCTATTTTTGGTCTAAAAACTAAATCAAAAGTAAAATCAGTACAAAATAATAACATACAATTCCCTATCCCGTTTTACCCACCCTTGGTCGGGTAAAACGGGATCGTATAAGACTTTTTGAAACCTGTATTTTTCATATAAATAATACCGAACAAATATGACAAAGGTATTTTTAGTAATGCAAAAGGTGCATACTTTTAAATGCCGTCTAACTTTGAAATGTACCTTGTATGCAATAAGAAATAAAGTGAAGAATAGTTTAGCTATCCCGTTTTGGGGTACTTTCCCCTATATCATTAGACTTAAGCCAATTACTGTGCTAAATATCATTCATTCAAAACAATTGACATCTTTTCACGAAAAATGTAGTTATTCCTCCTCTTATTACAAGTTTTCTACCAGAAGAAATGCACTCTCTCAAAGTCAAACCTAATCTTATTAACTCATGCTTAATAACTCGTTAAAGGAACAAATGCAAAAAGTGGACAAACCAAAAAGTTTTCAGCCTTTGCGTTAAGGCATTTAATAAAAGAAAGTTAATACTGCCAATTCGTCTTAAGAAAGAAGATCTAAAACTTGATTTTAGAAAAAACTGTTCTTCCTCTATGGTGTGTATTTTCACTGTTTGAAATATACCCTACTTCAAGAATATTACCAGTTATGGGAACGATAGACTGAAAAAAAGTCACATTTGAAATGGCGTGTCTTAAGGTATCCCCAAGTGAAGCGTGCTGTCGGAATCGATCGCTTGCTAGCGCGGGAACGGTCGGGCGGAACCGGACAAAGGGTGGCCGGACTGCCTATCGGATGGATCGGTGCCGAGGTCGTTTTGGGTGGAGACCGGACAAAAAGATTTCTCGCTTTTTGAGAAACAGTTCTTTCTCTGGCCGCGGTAAGAAGGAGACCGCCCTTGGCACCAGAAGCCAAGGTTGACTCGGGGATCGGGATCAGAAGGTTGTTGACATCCAGACCCAGAAGGAGGGCGCTCTACTGTTCGAAATTGTCGCGTGGAGGATCTTATTTATGATTATGGCAGTTGTTGACAATTAAGAATTTAATGGGTATAAATTAGTGTCATGGCATTGGAATATACTGGTACAGTTGACAAATTGATTCAGGGAACATTCATGGGGAATTGGTAACCTAGGTCTCTTATTACGGATCAGGAAATAGTCGTGGATCAAAATTGATAAAAAGCCTCGAAGCTGATTGTCACGTATCTTTGTCGCTAATATAGACCAACGATAACTACTTAGCGAACAAAGAATAACAAGAAGGTAAAATAAATGCCACATATTTAATCATTCATCTTTACTAAAAGTTGAGAAGTTCGATCTAGAGATAAAATTTTCTAAGTCAAGTAGTGCTTGTGATACTAATAACAAGAAATATAATAATTGTTTTAAATAATACGTATATATAAATAATAATAGTTTATGTAGAAAGGAAGTCAATTTCAAAATGTATTGCATTCCTCTTCTTTTGATTGAGTGTACTTGAAAGAAGGGTGCTGGGCTACAAAGAATTCACTTTTAACTTCTCAACTTATTGAGCTTCCGTAAGCTACGCATCAGTCACAATTCAACAGTTTCATTCCTGCTTAACAGCAAGGGAATAAGTTATCAGAAAGGGGCGTTCAACATTGAAAAATCCGCCCTCCCTCCTTCTTTCATTTTAATTGCTACTTAGCGTCCGAAAGATCGAAGTTTTTCTCATTGGAAAAGGGGTTTCTGTAGCCCCTAAAAATGTGTGTGCAAAGTTGATTTTCTAATAAGCGCTTATTACGCAGTGTTGCCTAGACACTTACTAAAATCACATTTTTTGTTGTTACTGCTGCAGTCATGGAAAGAACATAACATCTAAAACAGCGTGCCATTGACTCAAAATTTAGTCCTTTTAATAGAAGGTTGGTAAGTAGCTTAATCATCCAGAAATAGCCCCACCAGTCATCTTTACGTACAATTTTAGATACGAGGCAGAAGGGAATAGAAAACCCAAGATATTGTTAAGTCCACAAATTTATTAAACACGTGCCCTGCATATACTAGGTAAGACTTAATGACCTGGAACCTGAGGTCCTATGACCTTGTGTCCTATATACTTCCTAATTATTAGAGACCCCACTTTTCCGTAGGACAATAAAAAAATCAGATATTACCAGTGGAGGTTTATACTCTGCATCTTTATGAAATTCAGTTATGTGTATCATACTTCGGCGATGTTTTACAAGTCTGCCGCAAATATGAACTTGTACCACAGCACTTAATGTCATAAACTCAAAGCATCGACCTTGTTTACTTTTGCGAACAACGTTACAGGTATTATTTAGCCTTGAATTTACAGTCTATTTGGTTTTGTGTGCTATCTCTACTAATAATAAAGCTGAAGGTGGGTCTGTCTTTCCTTCTTTCTTTCTGTCTGTTACGCGCGTACCACCAAAACCGTTCAGTCGATTTTCATGCCACTTGGCACAAAATTAGTTTGTAGCATGTAGTTTTGCACCTCGAAGCGATTTTTCGAAAATTCCATTTCGTTCTTTTTCTATTCGAATTCTTTGCGGAAATTCGATAAAATAGGGAAGAAATATTTCATACACATTTTCAAGTCTTATGTCATTCGAAAGCTTGAAATTTTCTGCACAAAATGAAGTTTTTTCGAAGTTTCTACGATCATCAGGAGAGCTGTAACAATCGTTTTTAGAATCCCGGAATTCAAGGCTTACCTTCAGTTAAGTAAGCCAAACGATTCTAAAATGGTTGAGCTCGAGAATAAAATTTGTTTGAAAAGAGAGATTAAATGAATTTTTTATCAACGGAAATCAACTTTTCATGTTGTTACCATGATTACGTGTTCATACTTATTTTTGTTTCGTTCGTTTTCCAGCGTTGCCAGACGTAGTATTTTTGATACTACGGTAGTATTTTTTCAGCCCAAATAAGGAGCGTAGTATTTTTCTGGCAACCCTGTTTCCAATATACTAATGACTTAATTAAAAGATTTGGCGGATTTTTTTTTCATTTTCATAGATTTCGCATTTCAGCAATATTGATTTTGGCAACGTTTGGAAACAGTAGTAGGCGCGTCTATCGCCCATTTAGCGAGAAAGGGGTACCCAAAGCACAAAGATTAACCAAATATCTTATAAATTGCGACATTGCAACGTTCTTTTTAAAGTGTTTCATTTCGGAGAATGTATTGTTTTGTTTTTAAAGCTAGGAAATGAAACTTTCTTCTTTCAAATTTTGGTAAGATTTCTGTTGGTTTCTGTGAGCAACAAAATTGTTCTTATTTTCTCTTTTGGCTTATTTTTGTGCATCTCCCCTTGGGGTTTCATTTGAATGTCACAATGGGATGCTTTACCCAGGGCCCGATTAACCTCTGAAGTTAGGGGAAGCTCAGTCTCCTGTTCCACTTTTCGTTCAAAGAAAATTTTCGGAAAACTCAGCACGTTGAAACAAAACTCACTAATGCTACAAAGATAATTCCTATTCCTAAGGCCCAGCAAAATTCAGATTAAAGTTTAGCCTATATGCAGGCCCGTCATTTAGGGGGGGGGTCAATTGCCCCCTCCCCTGGCTTTGAGAAATCAATGTATTTACTTATAAGTGGCCGTGGTTTTTGCTGTTTTCCTATGAAATTGCATTGTGTTTTCACCCTTTGCCGCCCCCCCCCCCCTGGAAAACTTGAAATGACGTCCCTGCCTATATGCTACCATTATAATTCTCAGCAAATGAAGGTGGTTTGTCATTAAATAACATTTATCACTTTGTAAAATTAGTATGAAAATCCAGAACGCAGTTCTGCCAAACTATATTGAAAAAATTATCTTTAAAATCTAATTAAAATGCGGGAACTGGAATTTTTAAGCAGTTTTCCTGTCATTTTTGGGCCCTTTGAAATTTCTGAGGGGAAGCTCAAGCTTCTCAAGCCTTTTGGGTAATTAGGCCCTGGCTTTACCCATTTTATGGAGTAAATCAGTGTTAATTTCAATGCAGATGAATTGGCGCGACCACTTGGCGATATATTGCCAAGCCTTTGGTCGCCAAGTATTTGTCGCCAATTTAGCGATTTAATTTTTTTTTTGTGGGGGGGGGGGGTTCAATTTGGTGCTATTGGTCATATTTTGCGAAAAATCCACTGAATGATGTTAAAATCGGCGGTATTTAGGAGATTAATAATTGTAAAACATTTTTTTGCATTGTTTCGTGGCAAACTAGGGATATAAATGTTTGAATTGTTATCTTGCTCCCTCCAAGCACTATTTTAGCACTTAAAGCATCTACTAAGAAATGTACACGCAAAAGGAAGTAGTGTAGAGTCCATACCAATTTTTACATCATACTTTGAAGGAATTGTAGTTGAATTATAACTAAAATAGAGTATACCACGTGCACAGCCGTGCGGGTACCGCTAGTTAAAGAATATAACTGAATCGTACATTTTTAGTGATAGAATCGTTAAACACATTAATCAAGTTTACCAAATTTTGGTATGACAGGCATTTTGGCAGCATTTTTTCGCAGTTCGTTTAGCTGTATTTTTCGGTTACGTCGTAAGTGTCCAATGTATTTGCAGTATTTCTTGGCGTTGTTATTATATTAATAACACATTACTTTTAGCGATTAAAAACTATGTTGTATCATTATGAGCTATATCTGTACAACCCTGTGAAAAACATGTAGTACCTTCAAAATTAAGCTATCCCAGATTATTTAAACTTTTCTTCTTTAATCTTGACCTACATTTCAATCGCCGAATTGATTCACATCCAAAACTCTAGGTCCCTCCAATTGCTATTATATAAGAGTTCTGTTCGAAAAGACTAAAAATGGATTCATTTTTCCCATGAAACTTCTCCCATCTAGCTGCTTAACGCTATTAATAAAAAAATCCTTCAGATAACGATTATCCACCATGGCAAACCCTGAAAGATCGAAATAACATCTCCTTTCCGATATATCCTTGCGGCTTTCGGTCAGTAACATCAGAAGAGCCAATCGCTCCCCCGGATAACATTGACCTACCTGTGCACTTTGGCATTCCAGTAAACCAGTACCCCTAACTCGGAAATGTATTCCTAACCCAGGAGAAAAAAATCCTCAGAAATCATAGTGTGGCACATTTCCCCGGAGGTAGCGTTCCAACTTCTACCAATCCTGACGCTTCCATGGCTCCCTGGAGGGAAGAATATCTGGCAAATGTAGACGAAAATGTTCTAGTCCATTACTTAAATTGAGACAGGGCGAGGCTGCCGTGTACTGGTACCGAGGATTGTACCAGTAGCTCGAAATTTGACGAGTCTTTTCACACTTTCGATTGTTTGGGCGAAAGGGCTGAGCCCTTCCGACATTTCGAAAGACGATTTCAAAAGCGGCATTGTGAAAGAATTCCGCTGTTTCTGAATTCAGCAGAAAAAGGGATTCGATCGCAGGAGAATCTTTTGAACTTAGCGAGGCAGCAAGTGTTTCGACGTAATGAAAACAATTTTCGAGGTTATTTTGTGACGTGTGTTGCTTTAAAATGTGTCACTCGTATCTTATATTTCTGAAATGTTTAAAGCATATGACAAAGGCATTACACAAATGAAAAAGATAGCAGCGTATGCATGCGAATACGTAGTTTTTCATTTTGTCATTATTTTCATTCTATCGTTTTTGTACCTCTGAATTCAGATATCTATTTAATAAGACATCATATCAATCATCCTATTCATTTCAATTATTTTTAAGAGCAAACTCAAAAGTTAACCTTCGTTCTAACAATTTAAAGTTTAAAAACAACTCTTAAAATGCAGTAAGAATGATCGACATGTGTATTTTAGGGTTACAAGGATTTCTCTTTTAAGAGCAAGGAAATGAGTTTGTTAATGAGAAGGCTGCTGTTAAAAGTCTTTCTAAGCATGAGCTCAGTTCTTTGGATGGATTGACGCCTTTTCGTCCATAAGCTCAACTCATATCTTTACATTGAAGGTAGATACTTTTTCTTCCATGATCTCATTTTTTCGCATTAAAGCAACGCCTCCTAAATACTAGTTATGACGTTTTGAAAAATCAAGATTTTGCATTATTTCATGACGTCATCGAGAGATCACTTAAGGGACCGTATGCGAAATCCTTCAAAATCTTGATTTTTCAAAACGTCATAACTCGGTCAATTTTTGTCGTAGAGGAGTGATTTTTTTTTAGTTTTAAACGTTACAGTGTCAAGAATATTTTACTAAATATGATTGATAGGACTGGGGGGCTGTATAAAAATTTAAATTTCGTAACTCTTTCAAAATTTGATTTTTTGAAAAACATTGAATAGACCCAAAATTCCTTTCATAATTTGGAGATTTTTTCCTAAATGAACTATATGCTTATCTCTAACGGTTTAGAAATTAGCTATTGGTCCACGATTGGAGTGGACACCCTGTACAATAAATTTTTTGAGTAAAATTGTCATGGTTTTTATTTATTTATTACGAAATAAACTATTTTTATACAAGTAGCCCGTATTGAGACCACCTCTTGAAAAAAGCTTGATTTTACCTTTTTTTGTATAATCACTTAGTTTTAGAACGCTTGAAAATAATATTTTGCTTTTGAACGCTAAGATCATCTTTGTGAATGTTTTTAACCCTACACTGCATAGCGTTGCCAATTGGATACATAGACTATTTTTTCTTATGACCATGCATAAGACAACTCAAGCATAAAAAGCAAGTATTAGGTGTCTTTAAAGCAAATATAACCAACCAACTATCCTCAAAATTATTATTATTTTTTTAAATTTTCCAATGTTTTCTTATTACACTAAAAATCATACATATTTATTTCAAAGAACAAAAAATCATGCAGTGTAAGGTTAAAACAGAAGAATTTCGGGTTTTTTTTTTTTTTTTTCGTGAATTCGATACAAATCTCAGGTCTACAAAATTGAACCCATCACATAAATCCTAATCTTCTGATGAATTTGTATTCCTGTCCTACTTTCAAGGTACTCTAGCAGTCCGGAAGCAGAGTTGAACTCGATGATAAATCGATCGATTTTATTCCAACAGATATAAATCTTCTATACTGACTCGTTTGATTCATCCTAATTTCGAATTGACAACTCGAACAGTATTTGAATTAAAGCTTTATCTTGGCTAGTTAAAATCTTGCGAAACTTTACGTTGTTGACAGCACATGAAACGGTTAAATATTTTTTGCAAAAATGATTGCTCAAAAATGAATTCGTAAGAATCAAATCAAAATGGTTTCATAATCGGTAGTGATTATAATACCATAATACCATGTGCCAGACTGTGGTGAACTTTTTAGAAGAAGCTGTAACAATGCATCATCAGTTGAGGAATCGATTAAAAGGTAGGGAGACGTTGGGTAAAAGTAAATGTGCCGTTTGACAGTCAAAATCTTTTTGTTGATTTCAGAAAGTGTTTCTGCATCCCTACTTGATGCTTGAGCCTGCCACATTATCTAGTGGTCACAGAAGTCTGACCGCGGATGGGGAGTCCGGGGTTCGAATCAGGACTGTGGCATTTATGATCCTTCTCTCCTCTTTCTTTGTGTGAATGTACTGTTATACTGTGAATGTTTGCCTACCCTACAAACGAATCCTTATGGCATGTGTGTACTGTAGAAGTTGAACTTCAGACCAAATTACGGTATAGATAGAAAAAAAGAGGCAATGTACCCTCAAATTGTAAGCCTGGCAGGCACAAGACAACAACAATAACAACTTGATTCTTGAAGCTACCAATTTTTTATTTGGAATAAGTAATGCATTAGACATTTAAAAAATATACTAAACTACTATTATCTTACGTTTTCAATGCATAATGCTTAATGATATATGTTTTTGATGTATGTCAACGCTTCTGAAAATTATTTACAGTGATGTTGTTATAATAACTTTTGTTAGAGTAGAAGAAATGAAATACTTTTCCCCATGTACAAATTCTTATGATAAATGCAATAGAGACGAATTAGAAACTGTTAACAACTGTAAGCCTCCAAACATAAGTACAAAACTTTTCTGATTTAGTGTACACCATGTTTTGAAAAGCACATTAGCTGCCAATTATTTTCCAGGAATGTTTCTGATTTTATTAAGCATATCTATTTACTTTAGTTTCACCTAATATTGCAAAACCACACAAAGAAAAAAAAATACTATTCAATGCCACTAAATAATGCAAAGTAAAACAAATGAAATCATCAGTTTGTCGTTTTTTAAAGATTTTTAGCATGTCTTTAATCATTCTCTAAATCTTCTCTCACTCTCAAATATGTAGTCCAATGTATAAAATAACAACTTCAAGGCTTCCTTCCAACAAAATAATCCTTTCATCGTCTACCCCAGAGGAATTTTCACTTCACCATGCGTGTCACGCTTACGTTGGCGACTTCATGAATATGGAAAAGATCAACTATTGTTCGCGGCAAGAGGTCTTTTTTCTTTTTAAAATATTCTCCACCCCCACCTTTCCGGAAGGGTTTCTGGAACGTTTATACTGCTCTGTGGCCATTCTGACGATACGGTTTAGGTCAACCCTCGAATTTGAAGGATAGAAATACTCAATCCGTAAAGTTGTCGCACTATGGAATTCATGAGGTATAGTGAAAAACTGAATCATTTAAAGAAGGTAATATTTCTGGAGATAAATAAGCATAAAAGGTATTTAAAAAAAATTACAGCACACGAGTGAAATAACAAAAAGTTCACATAATAGATAAGTAAAAAAGCTGGAAACCATAAAACTTGATCTGATTTGAATGTTTTATTGAATTGGTATACGATTTGCATAGATTAATACATTTCGAAGCTGTGCCTAAAAAATGTCAAATCTTTAATTGAGAACAAATTTCTAGATAACCTTTCAGCTGTCAACAAAACTCGCAACACATGCCTTTTCAACTGAACTCCTAAAAAAGTGTTAAACATTGTCAAGGTCATAACTCAACTTACGAAAACCGCACTATACGTTTCAACTTAATTAACTTAATATTTATTTTTTAAATTTTTTAATTTATTGTACAGCAGACAAACGACGGAGATAAATGTATTTCATTCTCAATTTTTCTAATCTGTTGCCTCTAATCTAATTGTTACTTTTACGGGTAGTGTTACTATCGTTTCTAGGGAAAAAGATGCTCATTTGTATTTAAAGAAAGTACTGTCCTTATTTTAGTAGTGATAGTGACTGTAGGAATGGAAGGCAATAAAGAATTAAGCTCAGTAATCTTGTGATGTTTAAGCAGAGTGATCCCTTTATCTTTTTTTTTCTTTTTACCCTATCCTTAATTAAGTACATTTAACCAACAAAAATAATTTAACCAAACTTCTAGTATTTGAACAATATTGCTTTTCCTATAGAAGTATCACATTCAAAGTCTTGAATTATGAACCACCTTAAGTATTATTTCTGTTCAAATTAAAAAAAAAAAACTTGACATTCACCTGGAATCAAACTTGAATACCATTAATGATTATAATGTTAGAATCCATTCTATAAGCTGGAACATAATATGGAATCTAAAATGTCTGACGTTGGAGAAGAATCTAGATCTTTGATGTTGTTTCATTAACATTCATTTATGTAAGAAGCCTGTTGGTCACTGCCGGTGTTGATGTGATCTGGCATCAGCAACACGAAAAATGGGCTTCTGTCATTCCCCGTGAGACTTGTCCCCCCCCCCCCCCCATGTTTTTCTTTATTTGTGACCCCTGAGTCTGGATGGTATTTTCGCTGGCATTTTATATTCTTTAATACATTTTTCTATTTTTTGTTTTTTTTTTTGGAAAACATTGAATCTCAGATTTTTCTTCATTATTTTGACTTTTGAGTAAATTTCTCTATATTTTGGAATAATTCGGGATGCACAAAATGAACCAATATTTTAATTTTCTACGGATTGGTGGTAAACTATGTAACAAATTGTGTGTGTAGACAAAAGCTAAATAAAAGCTATTTTAGCTGTGTTCGGCAATGAATTGCATCAAATTGTTATGCATTACATCAGATTGTTAATATTCGGAATCTCATTAAGAAATTTGTTTCCGGCGCTTCAGAAATGCTTCAACCTTTATGCTATTTATTCGCAATAATTCGATCTCTCGAAAATGCAAGATACAATTCAATTTTTTTTTCTCTCAAAACCTCCTTGCAGTCCTAGCATTTTTTCTGATCTAATCTCCTGCCAAACGTCGTTGAATGATTGTAATTGAAATAGTTGTCAATAAATTCATAAATGACGTGGGAGTCTGAAAGTCCATAGATGTTGTTTTATTTGAAGTGACTGCAAAACAGGACGTATTTTATAAATTATGGTTTCCAGTGGAGTAATTTTTGCGCTTGTTCGATGACATTGATGATCTTTCAAAAATGCGAATTGATATTGATGAATTGTTATTCCTTTTATTTATTTTAAAGGTTTGAAGTTTTTTGCTGGTGGAGAGAATGGAGTAAAATGCAAAGAATAAGGCTGATGCGTTTTAGGTGTCTTTGTTTCGATGACTTTAAATTATACGCATTTAAAGAACAGATAATCTTCACTAATTTCTTCCCTTATCTGCCACTTTTGCTAAAGTTTGTGAAGTTAACTTGCGCTGCATCGAGTGCAGTTGTCAGTGGTTTAATGTATTAAATAATGCAACAAATAAAGGGAAAATTTAAACATAGCAGTCTTCACAGCTGATTTAACTTCTTCCTGCAAATCGTGATGATCTGGGTGAAGCGATTCACAACGCATTCTTGGTTGTGAATTATGCACCAGAATATCAGTGTTTGGTGGTTCTGGATCCGTTTGAGTACCACAGTCAATCATTTCTGCGCGTATTTCCAGATCTGACTGCGAGTCAGTTCCGTGACTTTCTTGAATCCAATCTAAAGCAGCAGTAAGTCTTGAGGTATATACTGGTAAGGATGACGAGAAATTGCTTCATTTCGTTTGATATGACATCATTTTTCGGTTTTGGGGTGACTTCGTCAAGATTCCTTTTATGAGTTGAGATTTCAGTTTTGGTGGAGTCTTCATTTCGAAACTGCAAATTTCAAGGATGCACGTTGGCGATGTTCACGTTTCCTCAATGCTTTTCCACCTGCTTTGTTTTCCATGATCAGAAATGAGAGAAGTTTCAGGAATATGATTAGTTTTGAAAATACCCAGCTCCTTATTAGTTGCAACATCAGTTTCTTCAATACGTGAGTCATGATTGGCTTTATTAATCTCAATCGGTACTTGTCTTTTCATATGGTCATTAAAACACGTGAGGGAATCCTCTACAGCATTTTTATAACTGTTCACGCAACTTTGCAGCTCTTTATCGTCTGCAGCAACAACAAGGATACTGTCATAGACAAAGTCTGGAAGAAATTCCCGTTTTGTCGTTTGGAACTTGCTGAATCGGACTTGACTTGATTAGTATTCATTTTTCAACTGAAAGGAAACACGTCAATTGAAAAGCAAATTCCCAACATGTTTTAATATTTTTTTTATAAACTATTAAAGTGCTCCTCTCCGCAACTCCTGAAGTTAGGCAGGGATTCAAGTGAAACAGCACTGCGATCGCTTCGAATTGCAATCGCTACTGGAAGTGAATTACATTATCATCAACTTAAATTGGCATGACGTCACTACGGGTGGAGCCAATAAGAGCTCACAAGTACTCAGCGATCTCCTCTTATTCGCCAAGTAGACTGTGACGTTTTATCTAGCTCGTTTTTCATAGGCAAGCGTCACGCTGCCGTCACGATGTTTTTATCAAGAAACGTTCTAATGTAATTCATTTCCAGTCGCGATTGTAATTTGCGATTGCCTGTTTCACTTGAATCCCTGCCTTAGTTTCGTAATCTTGTTTTGTTATTAAATCGTCTGCTAGGAAGATTCAGACTAAAATACGCTTTAAGATTTGAACAAAATGAAAATTCCGTCCTTGCGTCCGTAAAAAAAAACTAAATTAAAGAGAATCATGATGATTAGAACGAAATGGAAATCTCGCTCCCACTCAATGGAAAAAGTACTTGATTAAAAAAAGCATAGGGAAAATCATTTTGAAAAAACGCTTTGAAGTACACCCCCTTCTTACAGGGGAAGAGCAAATTCTCGGTTTGCCATAACATGCAGAATGTTACCATATTAGTAAAGCACTAGTTTCCAATGGAAATATATCCATTACCTCGTCGCTTATTCAGCGCTCATGGCATGTACGGAATCTTACCTCAATTATATTTTTGTTCATAGCTTTAAGAGTCCAAGAATCTCCATTCCTGAATACTACTAATATTGATACAAAAACTACAGAAGTATTTTAAAAAATGAATTTGCTCTTGAGATTATTAGAAAAGACTTAGATATAAACTCGGATTTATTACCGAAAGGGGACCATCTCGATAACTCAGATTCTTGGTTGTGTTGTCACCAAACTTTTTGTTAGTTTACGTTAATGTTCATCGACTCTGCGGTATTGTCAGAATCAGACGAAATTGGTGACTTGTACCAACATCTCATGTGTCGAAAGTGTTCTTAAGAGAAGGCGCACAATAGCAACCACATCAAAAATATAAAATATACGAAAATACTAGTCTCGCTTTTATCGTAAAAAGTTGTGACATCTCTTTTAAAACCGAGTCAGTTGTTTTAGTTAGTATCTTGGGAAGCATCTCTCCTTCTGTCACCGTCGTCTCAGATTTCATCGCCAAACTTCGCGGAGCCGTCATTTAAAGCCCAAAAGTAGGGGAATGTGGGGCAAAGTGAAATAGCGGGCCAAAGAGAAATGGTAAAATATTTTCACAGTTTGCAGCGCCATCTATCTAGCAATATTTTAACTAAGTTCCTATACATGTAGTTGATTTTTGTCAAAAAATAAATAGCTCCAAGATCAACGAAAAAAATTATACAAGTGACTTTCAGAATTTGATACTTTTATTGTAATATTCGTGGTTTTCAAAAAATATTTTTTGTTATAAAATGATAAAATTTTTGTAGTTATGATTTTGACTATTAATTGAGATCTACTGATGTCCATTGCAGTCCTTATTTTGTTCATATTAAGCATGTTTTGATTTTAAATGTTCAATGTAATTAGTCAAGAGCACGCGGGGCAAAGTGAAATAGTTCATTTCGTTTGCTTATGCATTCATTTGCTAAATCACGTACGTATTTCTTCATTTATTAATTTATTCACATTCTTTTAATTATTGATTTAACTATTTATTCATTCATTCACTTATTTTATTATTAATTTAACTAATTATTCATTCATTCACTTATTTTATTATTAATTTAACTCATTATGTATTCATTCATTTTTTTCATTCTTTTCTTTGATTCATTCATTTTTTTTGCGTTCGTTGATGAAATTACTGTACAAGGCTTCACTAGATAGCGTTTGTACAGGCTGTTTCATTGATCAAAATCCTTGGATAAAAACGTGGTCTTTGTCAGCGATCTATCGTTTTATGATACCTCATTGTATACATCAGATATAAAGACAAAATTAAAAGTTAACTTGTTGGCTACAATTTTACAATTTGGAATTCAATTCTATTTTAGTATATTTAAACGTTATTTAATAGCTTGTTTTATTTGTTGGTTTATTCTGCATTTTAACGGCTTATTTTAATTAGTTAGCGAATTATTTTTCATTTTAATTGATTCTAATTATTAATTAACTATGAAACGACACTGACACCGCAGAGCGATAAATGGCGAAATCTATTCGTTAAGCGAGCCAATACTACCAACGGGTTGCCATAGAACTTTTTAAAATTCAGTCTGCAGTTCGCCATGATACAGTTGGTCGTCGCAATATTGTAGTTTTGTTTATTTTTTTAGTACTTGTATTGCTCTTTAGTACCAAGCTATTATATATGCTCATTTCGTTGTTACTAAAAAAATTAATATGTTTTGTTGTCAATCGTCTTTCCGTTGTACACCATCGCTTCATTACGGTACATTTCATTCTGGGCATCAAAATGAAAAATGAAATGTCTCGACGAATAGATTCGCCATTTATCGCTCTGATGCCAACGCCATCAAAATGAAATTTAGCATGATGTGTAGAATATGAACCATTGTTATAATAAAACGTGGTAGCTTTGAAACAGTAACAATAATAGTAATCACAGAAAAATGGCGAAAGAAAGCTATTCAAAATTTTAATGAAGACACAAAAACGGGTTTTTTTTTTGTGAAAACTCGCGTTTTTTCTGAAAAAACGCCGATGTAGATGAACTCAAAAACCAAAGCTTTATCTAAATACAAAATTTTATCAAAATCGTTAGAGCCGTTTTCGAGTACAAGAATTGCTCGTTTAAAGATATAAGATTCATTTGTTTAACCATTTATTCCTTTATTTTTTTCATTTATGATTCATTTATTTGTTTATTTAAGTATTCATTTGATGAAGGTTACTGTAACTCATCAAACAAAAAATGTTTGATTATTAAAATATTGTATTTTTCACCTTGCCCCACGGTTTTTGGAGGAAAAATTTTCCACCTTTTTTTTTTGAAGGTACAAAATAGCTGCCAAAAATGAAAAATAATATTTCAACGCAAATTGTACAACAAAATTCATTAGTTCTTCTTAATGTACAATAAATTTTCGAAAAAAAATCCAATTTGTTTATTCTGAAACAGGTGTGTTAATTATTTCACTTTGTCTCAGTTCCTCCTACAAAAAAAAAAAAAAAAAAAAAAGTGAGAGAAGAAGAAAAAGAAGCAAAGTGTGTCCATGTCCAAGTGTATTGAAATCGTAGATGAATGATAAATGAAAGTTTTGACTTACTTATGCTAACTCTTATCAAAAATTCGTATAATAGAAATTTCTGAAGAGCTAATCACAATTCTACCTTACATAGCGAAGTATTTGCTCTGTTAGAGAGCTATGGCATTGTTGTAACAAACAAGTAATGTTTGTTGATATCGTCACCTTGTTTTATGAGTTTGGTAACAATGCGTAAAAGTTGAAACTGTTATAATGATCGGTTGGTGATATTAGGTCGAATGACGCAGGAGCCTTTGCGCCGGACGGTTTGAAAATGATTGTTGGAATGTTACACCTCTTGCAAATTTCAAGCTTGATTTTTTTAAAGGGGGGGGGGGAGAATGAAAAGACTCCGCCCACCCCGTCTCCACTTTCTTTGTGTGTGTCTCTCTTTCTCTCTCTCTCCCTCTCTCTTTCTCTCACACACACACTCACAGAGAGAGAGAGAGAAAATGAGAAAGATAAATGTAGAAATTAGAGAGAAATGTAGAGCACATACACAGAAATAAATAAAGCAGACCTTCCTCTGTAGTTATTCCAGACTGGATACAACTGGACTCTAACTAGTATATTTGTATATTCCTCCTAACAGAATTATTGTCAAGGGTTAGAACTAGAGATAAAAACAGTCCGAAAAAAAAAAAGCGGGGAAAAAACGGTTTTCTTCCATTTTTTTTCGGAGGTGTTTATTTTCATTCGTGGCAAAATTTAAATTTGAAATTCATTGGGCAAAAATATTCAGAAATTTGTTTTATTTACATTCATATGGTTTTTATCTGTTTGAATATCTTTTAATGCTGTATGTCTCGCATGGAAGCACTAACTTTGAAAGCAAACTGTTATATAATTTAATTCCCCTATATGCCAAAGTGTTGTGTGTTACTTTTCTCTAGAATATAAATCCACACACTGGATAGTATCAATTACATGTCACATCAATTAGTGGATATGTTTAAGTTTAAGTTTTAATATTTATTTGTCACCTTCTAACGAACAAGATAACATGCATTTAACTGCTCTATTTATTAAGTGGATCTCTATTAATTAAGTCTGATATTAATTAAGTGGAGGCTTAATATAAGTGCTAAAACATTACCGTCCACTGACAGTGGCGGATACAAACTACCATTGGTAGATACTGTTTCTCAACAAAAACAGTATGGGAATGCTACAATGATTTAAGAATTTATAAAAACCACACCCTCACTGCTGAATGATGATTTGACTATTGCATAGTTTTTGGTATTTTGGACTTAGAAGTCTACGACAGTTAGAAAACAGAACGATTTTTTAATTAGTTTTGTACATTTTTCTAAGAAGGACAAATAATATAGAAGATGTATATGTAAGTATTTAGCACTTTTTCAGTTTTGTAACATAATGTGACTTTTAAACTTCATTTTAATGTATAAAAAAATCATTTTTTCCAATTTTTTCGGGAAAAAAATAGAAAAAAAAAACTGATTTCTTTCCATGGCTTCAAAATTTTCGGAAATTTTGAATCCCAAGTTAGAACTCACATACATTCGTAAACCAACCGGTAGGAGAAACAACTTGAGGCTGCGGCGTACCTCACGGATTCTTGAGAAAGTGAGCAGACCACTTCTTAACTGGGCATGGAACAATTCTACAGTTTTTAAGGTCGAACATTTGTACTATATTTCTTGGGATATTTTCTACCGGTAACGCGTCCTTGTAGTTAATAAACTTAAACTTTGTGTCTTTTTTTAAGAATTTTTCTGTGCTGATTTAGTGTTTACGATTAATGTGACTTAGATTTATCTTTGTCTTGCTTTTTTTTTTTAATCTTGCGTTACAGACTGCTCAAAGAAAAACTATTGCTGAGGTGAAACACCAAGCTATTTTTGAGAGTGTTCATTTGCAGTGCGCTCAAATCTCAAAGCATCTCCACTACAACTTCGACGCTTTCATTTGGAATGTCGCTTAATAATACAACGTAATCGCGAATTGAAGGTTTTGAAGCAGCACTACTGCGCGAGAGGACGTCATAGCACGTGATATAACCATCAATGCTAACCCTTGATGGTGGTAAAGCAGCATAATCGCACAGCTGATGTAGTGAAATTACCAAGCGATTTAAGTAACACGCATTAGCTATAATAGTGCTGTTTTAGCAAGCGATATTTCAAATTCGGAGATGCTCGTCCTTCACAACAGAGATAGGGCAGTCCCAACCTCTGAAATATTACGGAGTCAGCTTAAGAATGAGAGGATTCCCCCCTAAATTGGAAATATCCCCTTTCCCCTCATCACCTGCTATGAAGTAGCTTTGAAATGTAAACGCGGTGCATTTGGACGACGCTATCATAGATCATTGTGCACGTGCAGTCTGCACTTCATTAATGAGCGTTAGCTCTATCCACTGATAAACCTAACACGTGTTGAAATCAAACCTGCTTCAGCATGTGAAAGCAGAACTTAAGCTCAAAATTTCTTGTAACTTCGAGTACCTTTATTTTAATGTTCTCATTTACAAGTGTAGGAAATTTATTGTTATTTAAGCGTTTAACAACGTTTAATTTTCTGATTTCTTATTTTATAGGTTCACATTTAAATATAGATACAGTAGAACATTTATACAAGTTAATAAATCTCACGCTGCTGTGCAGTTATTTTAGACTGATTACAAATCGTATCTAAACCGCAAATATTGGTGCTTAGAAATAAAGTCAAAACCTGTCATAAATTTATCGTAGCTCATATTTGCAAGTATTTTCATGTTATGTGGTACTGTCTAACATAGCTTTACTTTCTGTTTTCTTTGTACAGGAAATGGGTTACACGCCTCTCATGTACTCGGTGAGGGACAACCGGGTCTTCATGGCCGAGAGATTCCTCGAAATGGGCATGGACGTCAATATCAAGGGCAAGGTAAGGTTCCCTCTTTCAATCATACCACAATGAATACAGATGATTCCACACTGACTTGAAATTTGATCGAAAAGTCCAGTGTTGTGCACTCAAAAAATTCTTTTTTTTTTTTTTTTTTGTTATTATGTAAAAGAGAGGTACACTCATAAAGCAGTAAGTAACCGCCCCCTAAGCCAGGGCTAAGGCAGAAACATGCAATACATCGTCAACTCGATTATTCCATCCATAGACTATAGTTTCGTGCTTTTAGCATTCGTTAGCATGGCATAGGAAAAATAGGAAAATAATCTAGCTGGAGGCAGAAATCCTCTTATAGAAGCAAAGAGAGCCAAGCTTAGCCAAACTTAGCCCAGGCTTAGGGGTAATTACTTACTGCTTTATACTTGAACTTCATCTTATAATATACGAGTTGTACTGTACCAATGTGCGGTCTCTTGCTAGTATTCTAATTTCACATTAGCTACCAGTTTTTTTGGCTCTCTTTGCTTCTATAAGAGGATTTCTTCCTTCAGCTTGGTTACTTTCCTACTCCATGGTGACGAGTGCTAAAAAGCACGAAACTGCAGTCCATGGATGAAATAACCAAGTTGGCGGTGGATTGCAGATACTCTCATGGAATAACAACTCCCAAGATTTTGTGTCTTGGCGGCATTTGGAATTTACTTATATTAGGGCAACCGGTGTTGTCAAGATTGGGTGTCTTGGCGGCAGCTACAATAATTTAAACAATTATGACGCCCGCCGCGCAGTTTTTTGCAAACATGCTTAACTCTCGCAGTGTTTCTCGGGTGTTGTCTAATCTTCACTCAGCGACAGTTTAATTCGAAAAGCCACCACAAGTGTGAGACTAGAGTTTGTTTACCCCCAATTGACCTTATCAACTTTCGGCCGAAAGTGTTTTTATATAATTTCAATTGGCACGATTAAAACAATGATCGCCAATGTATTTTCTTGTTAAGTGGATTACGTGACAGGGTGTTTTTCCTGCCGTTCCAAAAGAGGGTATTTTCTCTTCCGAACTAGTTCCTCGTTGGGTGGTGCAGGCACAGATTATGAGTCACTGGGCAAAAAGAGATGATGGATCGAGGCTTTTGTCTGTGGAGGAATAGCACCAGAAGCAAAATGGCGTGACGAGGCTGATGGATGCGATTCCTAAGCACAGACGTTCGATGGTGGGAATCCTCAGAACTGTTCTTCATGGAAAAAGAATGATAAATTGCCAAGTCAAAAGAGAGTGGTGTGAAGCGGCTGCAAGAAACTTGAGTCGCAACTCGTGTGCATAACTAGCGGGGAAACGGTGTAGAATAAACCCTCTGTAGACCTATATAATCTAAAAATACAATAAAAATACATTAAGTATTTAGATAATGAGTGAATTCGAGATATTGTGGAACTTGGCGATGTAAAGAAAATAAGACAGTCTACGCTTTTCGTTTTCGTAACCAGGCCCGACAGTTAAACATTTTGTAAGGAGAAGAGGACGAAGGGAATGTATTACATATCGAAAAAAAAAAAAAAAACAAAATATACAGTAATTTGTATGTATAATGTCCCTTGTGAAGTAAGAAAGCTACCCGCTAAAAATCAGTAACCTTCCTGAAATTAAGCTGGAATTTTTCTGAAGAGGTCGGAAACATTCCCAATAAAAGTTAGTTACTTTTCTGAATTAAATCAGGAACTTTCCGAGAACATCTATGTTTGTTAATAGTAATAGCTCGGCACCTTTATGATTCACTAGATAGCATCTGAAAAAACTATGGCCAATCTAAGGCAAATTGCAAGCAAATACCGGACGGCATATTTACATTCAATTCTTTCAAATCTACAGTGTGAGACTGTATTTCGTCTTCTTTTGGGGCTCAGTTAATCTGGATGGACCATGACTAAACTGCAGGCAAAATACCTATTAAGAAAGCTGAATATATTTTTACACTGATAGCTGTAAATATTTTTCGCAATATAGGGAAATCTGTATTCAAGAAACTTGTAGCAATTCAAGACTACTTTTTTGTCACAATACATGATTTTGATAAGAAACTGACATGACCCCCCCCCCCCGAATAAAAAAGAGGAAATAAAAACTAGGGCATCCCAAGGGTCCCTTCGGAAAGAGCACGGGTCCTTCTCAAAGAGATAAGAATTATTTAACTTTACCTTTGAATATTTTTTTTTATTTCTTCATAACGTACGTAAAAATTTCTTTCTTTTTTTTTTTTTTTTGAAAAGAAGCACACACATACACACAAAACATATTTGAATAAAAGGACTTTGGTTTGCTATGGGAGTTATATTGCAGGAGGCGGTCAGTGTGAAAGAATACATGAAAACCACTTGTTTAGAATTGAAGGAAGGATAACTTATAACGATTTGCTCATTAATTCTTCTTTTAATATAAAAAAATTATTATCCTGTTTTGATAACTTCTTGATTTAATCATTATGATAATGTTTCTAAATAATATCGTGCATTATAAAACCATTTTGGTGAAATTATATAGGTTTTAGTAGTTTTACACTCAAAACATTAAAATGATATTTTACCCCTGCATTCGAAGCAAATTAGTACGTAATATTTCTTTAGGGTCCCGATAGAAGGTCCAAAACCAAGGGGTCCATAAACAGAAGATTCAGGTCCAAGAAATGGATTCTTTTACTTTAGAGTAGACAAGAAGGCTTTCTGAGCTTTTTAAAAACAACTGAAAGGTGCTTCACGGGAACCCTGGGCCTAGTCATTGACATTGTTAACAAAAAATTTTGGAGTGGTAAAAAAATTCTAAAATAGTCAGTGAAAATGTTTAAAAAATATCCATGTTTATTAATCAGTTAAAATGTACAAATATTTCTCATAAAATATTAGCAAGATTCCGTTCTTGGATTTTGACAGTATGTAGTGCTGCCATCTATTACCGATAATACAAATGAAATGTTTTGACCATTAGGAAGGAGGCTTGAAACCTATGCTGGCGTTGCACTAATTCAGTCCTGGAGAGAAAAGGTGATGGACCATTTACAGAGACGAATTTAGAGTTAGTGAAGCTTAAAAAAGATTAAAATCAAAGATTAGGGGAACGCTTGCTCTAAAATAAATAAGCGGAACAAACCCATCCTTTAGAGGTGCCAGGAGGGACTCTCCTGACTTAGGAACATTAATGTTACACATAATGAGGCCGTAGATTTTGTTGTCTTTTGATAGAATTTCATTGAGTATATAGCTTTTACTCTCCCTCATAGAAAAAATTATAAATGACGGGCCTAATGGACGACACCTTCACACCTTCTTGCCTCGACTATTATATATATATTTTTTTAAATTGGAACCTTACACTCATTGTTATAAATCATTGTTTCATACCATGAATGATTTGGAGGTTTGGGCATTCTAGAAACTACCCTAATTCTAAATAAGGGTTTGACCAAAAAATTAGCATTTACCTATTACCTGAGTTTCACGGACTGTTCCCTTCTTATTTAATCCAACTTTTCAATAAAATTCATTTATCTTTTTCGCTCTATTACGTGTTTCTCTTTTATTTTATTTTTTATTTTATTTTTTGTTTTTCTTTTTCTCTTTTCTATTTTTCAAGAAAACGCGAATAGAGTTTTCTCGGGAACTCAATACAGTTTCATCAGTAGAAAAAGAAATGTGCGCTTTTGCGAATGTCAGTATGCGTGAGCATTTTACAAAGTGGCAAAACAAATTTTTGCGTTTAAAGGCCACACAAGAAAGTCAACGAAAATTGGTACATGATTGGTCCTTTATAAGGACTAGACTAATGCTAATTAATCTTTAGGAGAGATAGATGCAAAGAGAAGCCTAATCAACATTTTCTTTAAGAGCATGGGTATTACATCTCAAGAAATAATGCAGGGACAAAAGCAAAATGAGTAAGCAAATGGATCTAACGAGAACAGGGAACAAAGCCGAACTAGGTTTGAATTGGTCACTCTAAAGCGTATTTAGCAGTCGAACGTTTTTCTCTTTCGGTGTTATTGATATTTCTGAAGAGATGCCGCAAAAATCAAACTCAAATTGTCAATGAAGGGTTCAACTAGTAAACTGGAAGTGTTAGCTTTGCTCGAAAATTTCTCAGAAAGTCCAGCATCTACTGGCATAGAACTAAACTGAAGAGCATTGTATAGCGGTCTAAAATTGTGAAATAGTAATGATAATAACCATCCACACTTAATTATTAACCTGGTTTAAAATTATCTAGCAGCTAAAGATCCCTTGGAAGCTGTGAGAAATGCGATATAAAATAAATTTTTCGAAATTTTCCTGATGACCTACTGACCTGTTCGTAACGCGTCAAACTAGAGTTGTTTCTATCAGTAAATATCTACTGTTAATCTTTATAGTACACAATTCGTCTTGTGGTGAATGTACGTGTGAGAATCATAGCTTGTGTGTTATTGATTTGAGACAGGGTGAGTTTGAAGGGACAAAAACGAAACATAAAAGAGAATCTCTCCAATCTTCCAGAAACCGTGACCGCCATTCGCGATGGAGTAAAAAGGAAAGGAAGTTTGGCGGGCGGGAGGGGGTGCTTAGCCTTGGACGTCACCCAAGTGTGTGACGTATGGCGAGAGATTATGTCCAGACTCAGAAACAAAAGCGTATGCGACCATGTCGTCGTTGATGGGGATTAAATCACGGACATGGATGGTACATGGCTTCCAAGAGCGAGTACATTTACTTAAATCTAATTATTATTTAGATTTTTTTCTGCTGGAGAGAGCATAGGCTGGGAAGAGGGAAACGTGTTTAGGTGATTGAAGATTATGAAGAAAGATATCGGCTCTTAAGTGTAAATCTTTTATGAATGTTATTCAACAACAAAAAAGTTAAATTTGCTGGTGACGTGTACGTAGTTGATAAACACCGTAGAAAGATTGAAAGGTCCAACCACTAGAGGTTAGACTTATTTATGAATGAACAGATAAGACAACACAAAAAAGATTTACAGCGCAAAGAGAAGAAATAACACCTAGGGCACCGGTGGTATTATCGAGCTTGCGACTTCCAGTATATGAAGCTCAGAGCAACGGTGGCCTCATTTAATATCTTTAATTATAAATAATGATGGTGGGGGCATCAGCTCCTGATTCTAAATAGAAATTTAAACTAAAGCGAAATTACTATACGGGGTTCCAAAAATAACGATACATGCTCATGAAAATACATATTTATCTATTCCTTTCATAGGTGCTCTAAGAAATATTCTCTTTAGATCCTTGGAAGAAAGAATCACCATCATTTCCTCGAAACTAGATCTCAAAATACATGAAAAGGTGCTCAACTGTACAAGCGGAGATACGGAAAACAGTGACCAACCAGGGCCAACACCTGGATACTTAAGAATAAATTCAGACCGGTATCGTCAGATGTTAATGGTCATTCAAGACGTTTTTCATCTGCTACGCTACCGGTTCATCTGAATTTGCTCACAAGTAGCCGGAAAGTGTCCCTGGTTGGTAACTTTTCCTTACCTTCGCTTGTACGATGTACAGTTGCGTATATTTTTTTCATACGTTTTAACACCCAGTTTTCTGGAAATGATGACGATTCTTTCTTCTAAGTTTTGAGAGCATTTCTTTAAACACCTGTGAATTAAGTCAAAACAGAAGTGTTTTCTTGGAAATAGACGTTTTTTTTTTTTTGGAGCACCCGGTAAGCAACATCAATGAATAATAAACGTATTAACCAACAAATTGATTTATTGACCACTAAAAGCTAATTAAGCATATAAAATAACAATAGAAAGACCGGCATGAACATAAAGAAGCATGTTGCCAGGAAAAATATAATTGCGCAGAAAGAAATAAACCAATTCTTAAAAATACACAGGTCCTATGTCAGAAATCATCACGTATACTTGCAAATGCTATGCCTTTCTGGAGACACCTTTTCTGAACTTACTGATAGAAAGAATGGCATAACGCTATCGTTGTTTTTAATGGCCCTTTTTTCACCGTCTGTTGACCTAGTGCCTTCTCAATAGACTGGGAACCATTCTTCCATCAGACATCACCAGTCGCAGATGCCACTACCCTTTGATGTCTAGCTTCCCACTAGATGAAGCATCTGGGCTCTCATGATGTGAATTACACTAGAAATTCAATAAAGCCAAAGACATATAAAAACTACAAATGTACTCAAGGGACTTTTCTAACTAGTTTTTCTCATAAACTTGAGTAACATCTTAGGTTGACACTTGGCATCCAAGCAATTTCCGCACTTATCAATTTAACTAGTTTACCGGGTTCCATGAATCCAAGGTAACTAATAGCTACCGAATCTAGGACTTTTAGACCCACGAATTTTATGAGCACATACTCAGCATGTCAGATTGACGGGTAGTTGAAGAGAAATCACCAAGTTAACAACATTTTCAACAACACGAAATTTGGCATTGTGTTATCGCACTTTTTTTTCAATAGCAATAAGCTTATAAAAAACAGTGTGACATGTGATAAAGGGCAGCAGGTTGTAAAGCGAAGTGTGACACTAAGTGACAAGGGGGAGGATTTTTTGAAAAAAAAGTGACATAGTCTACAGACTGTCCCTAACGAATTTCTGGGTTGCCCACTCATTTCTCCCCTTCATCTATCCATTGTCAGATATGTGTAGTTGTCCCTCTCTAATCCATACGTATTTTTATTTATTTCAGGATGGCATCACGGCACTCCACCTGTCAGCACAACAGGTTCGTGAGGACATGGTGCGCTTGCTGCTCAAATGGAGAGCCGATGCTCTTGCCGCTGGAGGGGTGAGTACAACTTCTCTGAATATGACTGCACCGAATTTCTTTTTTTTCTCTGCCTGAAAAAGTTCTTTCATAGGGAGAAAAAGCCACATGATCATAGACTATCTTTGACAAAATGGGGCCTAACTTAGAGCAAGTTCAATTTTCTTTTCTTGAAGAAAGCAATCACATTTATCGCTATAGTTACTCACAACTATTTCTATTTGAATCTTATATGTACTGTTTTTTCCTGAGAGTGATTTACATTCTCTATAGGACATTCATAAACTTAACTATTAAGCTATGAAAAAAAAGAGTCCTATCATATTATATATTACCGTAAAATGGGGTGTATAGGAACAGCGGGGTCAATCGGAACAAAACTTCCCGACCGTACAAAGAAATTCTTCATAAATAGACTATTGGGAATTTTTCGGCATTAATTTTTTTTTTAGAAAGGCAAGATCATAGGAAGTAGGTAAAAATTACTTTTGTCAATCTGGAAACGCTACTGGCTTCTAAGGAGGGCTGCACGTGGAATGCTAAAAAACATCACATTTTCATAGACTGCAAAACTTCATATGCAAGAACAAACCTTCTTATATTTTAAACCTAAGAGTGGTATGTTTCAATTATACATGTATCTGAACAACAGAATACCACAGTAGAATTTACATTTTTTATAAATTGTGTCATAAAAATGAAGAATTCTGAAAAATGCCATAGGAAAAAAAATTGCGGGGTGAATCGGAACACTTTGTTCTGTTGTTCCAATTCAAACTTATTTGAAGGAAACTGTTTGAAAAATCAAGATTCTAACCCCAATTCTTCTAATCAAGACAAGGACAAGGATTGATTACTGTTTATCCCTTCTCGTGAGCAACTAGATCTTAGAATGACAAAAAGTTGCAGATTTCCAAAGATTTTTTCTCCAGGAGACTTTTTTTTACTTAAAATACGCGAGGGGGAAGTCATATATACTTTATATAGCAAAAGGCTAGTACACAGACAGTTATGAATAAGCGTTAAAATCTTTCAGGACAATCCCCGAAACCCAGAGATTTCAAGAAACTAAAGGAAAGGCAGAGTTCATCCCAGAAGATGCTATGAAAAAACTTTAGCCAAGTCACAGTTGCTAGTTTTGAGGACAAGTACATATTTGCGGACGACATGAGTGGCTTCCATTCATGTTAAATCTTTGTATTTCAATTCAAAATCATTTCTTAAAATTACTTTTCATTTTTCATAAGTTCAAAATTATTTTGATTTTTGACAAATTATAAACGTTTACTGGTATTGAAATTATACTTTTATTTGACAGTAATTATCTCTTCTTATTCTCCCGCATCAACATTACTCATGTTTGTGAGACCTATTATAGGTTAAAAGGAAAAATATAAAAATTTTAACATGTGTTCCGATTGACCCCTATCAGCGGGGTGATTCGGAACACCCATAATTTCCTATATATTTTAATAATAACTGCTCAAAATATTTTGTCTTTGCTTGGAATATCAAAAGTAAACCAAGACCGAAGTTTTTACCCAGAAAATCAAATTAAAAAAAATCTTTTAACTACTTTTTTTGCAATCAAAGCTGAAAAGTGCTCCGATTCACCCCATTTTACGGTACGCTACAATTATTTAATACCCTTTAACCACATAATTGGAGTACTTATAGCATGGTAACACTGTTTCTGATTTGTTAATTCTGTTTTGTAAGAATACAAAGTTACCGAAATACGTATACAGTGAACTCTCACTTATGCACCGGCCCAAGTCACCAACAGAACAAGAAGTTCTGTCAAGAACTAAACGAGCCTACTTTCCCGTACACCGACATCGGCATTGTAGCATCTGATCAATATTCTCTTGATTATCTGAAACTGAAAATTATGTCAAACATACCTCTATAGCACTTAAAGCTGATTTCTAAAAGCAAAATATACCCCTCTCATCAGATGAAATAGACACGTAAAATTACATAAACGAGTCAATTAAGTGTTGTCGCACCTTTTAAAGAATGTAACTGTTATAGTTCTTCCGTAGAAAAATTCCACAATCGTTTTCAAAAGAAAAAAAAATAAATAAAATAAAAGTACAAAGAACTTCAAAACACATTTTATCAAAGAAAGAAAAAAAAAACTCGTTCGTTAATAAAATGTCTTGAATTTCATTTTTAATCCGTTGCCAGTTGTTAAATATAAATAAAGAATAAAATGCTCTCGTGAATGAAAAATTTTTGTTAGCAAAAAAAAAAAAAATATCGTCTGCCAAAAAAAAAATCATAATAATAATAAATTAAACAAAACAAATAAATAAATAAACAAAAAATCGTCTGTCCAGTCAGTCATTTTTTTCTGAGCCTGCATTTCCGCCATGTTTGCGGAGTCGGAGTCGGAATCAGAGTCCTCACAGAAGATTATTCAGAAAAGTACTTTACAATACATTATTTATCAAAATCATTTTCTTACAAAGTTAGTTTGAAGGAAATCCGCCTTGAAGTTCAGAATCAACATTCAATTTAAATTTTCCAGTAGGCGCTCATGTTAAATTTTTTTCTGAACTGTTCATCATTGAACGAAAAATGGTTCAAATTGAAAAGTGAAATATGGGAATGAGTCTCTACGAGATCTTTCGAACAAAAAAAGTTTATTCAATTCTGACGGTTCATTTAAAAGTTATTAGGTGGAGAAAGGTTGCTTGAACGGTTCAATGTTGAACGAAAAAATGTTCAAATTGAAAATTTAAATACGGTAATGAAGTATCCTTGCCGAGATCTTTCGAACAAAAAAAAGTTTGTTTAAATCGGACTGTTCACTCAAAAGTTATTAGGGTGAGAGCTTATTTGAACGGTTCAATGTTGAACGAAAAATTGTTCAAATTGAAAATTTAAAAACGGGAATGAAGTATTCTTGATAAGATCTTTCGAACAAAAAAAAGTTAATTCAATTCGGACGGTTCACTTAAAAGTTATTAGGTGGGAAAAGGTTGCTTGAACGGTTCAATGTTGAACCAAAAATGTTCAAATTTAAAATTTAAATACGGTAATTAAGTGTCCTTGCCGAAATGCTTCGAACAAAAAAAAAATTGTTTAAATCAGACTGTTCACTCAAAAGTTATTAGGGGTGACAGCTTGTTTGAACGGTTCAATGATGAACGAAAAATTGTTCAAATCGAAAATGTAGATACGGGAATGAAGTACCCTTGAAAAGATCTTTCGAACAAAAAAACGTTTGTTCAAATCGGACTGTTAACTAAAAAGTTAATATCGCGGGCCAGGTTGTTTGAACGGTTTAAAGTTGCACCAAAAATTGTTCAAATCGAAAAATCAAATATGGGAATGAGCTGTACTCGCCGAGATCTTTCCAACAAAAAAAAGTTTGTCCAAATCGGAATGTTCATTCAAAAGTTATTAGGGGGACAGACAGACCGACAGACCGACCGACAGACACACAGACACACAAATTCCCCATCTCAATACCCTACTTTCAAATTTTTAATTTTTCGATATTCATTTTACCTTTTTATTTTTTTAACTTGGCGATATTTTTTTTTACTTGGCGATATTTTTTGGACTTGGCGATATTTTTTAGATGCATTAAGCCA
>JAXGGA010009071.1:0-53312 GCA_038373865.1 Uloborus plumipes
TTTTGTCATTGCACCTACTGTATCTCGGGAAATATTGCTGCGATTTGAATGAAATTTGGAATAACACTAACCCAATATGGAAACAAGCATTGAATAAATTTTGGCGCCAATCGCCCCAGCGGGAGGGTGGGGTGATTTTTGCGCTTAGTCAACAATGCGAAAAATTAATTCATTAAAAAATCGCTTTCACGCTATTTAATTATCAAAACATCTGAAAACTTTCAATGATTTGAAATTTTTAACTGCTGCCAATTTCTTTCTACTAACAAATAAAATGTTTGCAATTAATCTAAACAAGGCTTTTGCAATGATTTCCAATTTCGCTCATTGATTCTGCATTTGCAGGGTTATTACGATAATTGGGAAATTAGAGCTGTTTCCAATTATTCGGGCGAGTACGTATTTTATTTTGTAACTGGAATTCATAAGATAGATATAGAAGAAAGTTTCGTGACGGCCACGACAGCTAGTTTAACTTGGGCCTGGTGAGAAATTTGTTGTTACGCCACTGATTGTACATACATACTTAAGTAGAGTACATATTATAGTTAGAAAAGTAAGTTTTTGAAGAAGTCAATGACAAATTTTGTACATACTAATATTTTTCTGAAGAATTGTCCAAAACTTGGTTAGTCAGGGCTCTGTTAGAAAATAGGCCCTATTTTGTTCTTGGAGCAATTTCCTAAAAAGCTAGAACGTTTTAAAATTATTTAAACCTACTTTTATGCTTTCCTGCAATGTCCCATTTTATTGATCCGGCGAGCGGAATATCCCCCATTATATTCCAATTGTAATTTATGTGTGTATTTGACCGTCAACACCTACGAAGTGACATGACGTACGAGCTAAAGGTTTGAGTAACTTTTTGGCTGAATTTAAATGAAAACAATACCGAATATATTTCAACAGTTAAAGCTCAAGTGTTGAGTTGTTTTTTTTCGGATTGGTATTTGTCAAAGTTAGCTATGCTAATGAGGGGTACGTCATGGTCGCTACGTAGGGTTGACTGTAACCATAAATACGTGTTCCATGCCTTTCACTGGGCTTCTTATCATTTTCTTACCGTCACTGCAGTTGGACGGTTGATGTTTGGATGCTGTAATTGCATCGGGGAGTTTGATATGCTCCGTATTTGATTTAGTTTTCCACTCAGAGGAAGTGGATAGAATTTAATCATGTAAAAAGTTTTTTCGTTCACCCTGCCATAAGGGGCAGGGGGTGTTCCTGGAGTTCGACCCTGTTTTTTTAAAGTTTTAAAACCATGTGCTTCGGTTGAAGCTTGGTGATGTTCATCCATTTTGATGCGAGGCTTAGGCCTACTACGATGTGATCCTGAGGCGTACTTGCGCGGCCATGAGGCGGCCGGATCCTGTGTCGTCTGACTGAGGCTCGGCCATGCGGCGGCCTGATGTTCTTCCGAAGGGTTCTTCAAGAACGGAGGGAGCCTAATTTTTTTGGATGGATGGATAGCTGGTGGTGACCCTGCTGTGTTCACTTCGTCCACTAAAATCGTCGACAAGTGTTTGTGATTCTGCAAGAGGGAACCATTGTTTTGATGCCTTTTTTCGGTGAATGATTTTCCCCGTGGTATGATATTTTACCGGGACATTATCATCTTCATGGCATTTTTTCTCAAGGGTGGACTTATGTCAGTGAACTCTCTTTTTGGAACTGGAACGATGTTTTTGTATTTTGAATGTATTTGGGGGGTTTTTTATTGTCAAAATTATTTTGGGTGTGTCAAACTATTTAATATTTTATATTTACTTTTTACATTTGTTTGAATAAATTGTTATTTATTTTTTAAAATGAATTTCATGTATTCTTTTCTCCCGAGCAGAACCATTCCACATTTTCTGTTGATCGGAGGTGGTGGCCCGGTCTTGGTTTATTTTTACCGATTCCGGGTCGTCGCCGTTCCAGCCGGCCAACAAGTGGTAGCAGAGCGTGGTTTGGTCTGTTTGGGGAGAATTGAATTTTTTTTTGTTGACAAATGAAATGGTTGCTTCCCGTTCAAATGAAATTTAAAAGTTTTTAATGGAATGGGATCTTTTGGCTTGAAACCCTGACTAAAGTATAGGCTCCCATTATGAAACTTAGAGCAACTTTAGAAAACAAATTTTTTTGGATCTGGTGTTTAACCAGAGTGACTGGGTATTGTAAAAAGCATGTCTTCCTTGAAACATATAATGTGAATCTGTTAGATGTTTTTATTCGCCGCATATCTTGGGGGGAATTGTAAAATAACTTTAAAATATTTTGAGACTTGGAAATTTTGAAAAAAAATATAAAAAAATTTTTGTTGAGAAAAATTAGATTTTTTGCCGTTTGTAATGTGATAGCATATAAAATTGGGCTATCTGTCGGCATTTGTAGTTGTGTTCTAAAACTTTGGAAAGCTTTCATTGTTGCTTGTTTTGGAACCTGTGGGAAGATATTTTGGCTAAAATTGCCTGGTAGGAAGCTGTATTGTTTTTAGGAATGTGCATTCGTTTTGTTGTCCTACATTTTGGTCTTCCAATTTGAAACTGAAGTGTTTCTAGTATATAAAATCTAATTAGGTAATTTGAATCAAGTTGTTTCTGTGAAACGTAATGTTTCTGAAACTTTTGGGTATTTAAAAATTTGATTCTGAAATTCGAATTTGAAATATTTGAATATAAATTTAAAGGAATTTTAAATGTGTTTCTGGGAAACTGAGATTGTTTTTGAAACTTAAAGATTAATTAGGGGAAACTAAAAATGTTTCTGTGTTTTAAATGAAAAATAAAATTGTGTGTTTCTGTGAAACTAAAAGTGTTTCTGAAACTTGAATTTGAAACTGATATTGTTTCTGTGATTGAAATTTGAAGAAACGGAAATGTGTTTCTAGGAAAATTTAGATTTAAAAAATTTAGAAACTAAAAATTGTTTTGACAAATCTAGATAAAATATTTTTTAAATGTGTTTCTGGGATTCTGTTGGTAAATTTGAAACTTAAAGGGTTTCGGGAATTTTTGACTTAGAATCTGAAACTTAAAAATGATGTTTGTGAAATTCAAATTTAGAATTGAAACTAAAATTGTTTCTGTAGTTTTCATGAAACTTTAATGAAATTTATTTGAATTTAAAATTTAATTGTTGAAATTTGTGGGTTTAAAATTTGTGGGTTTAAAATTTTTTGGTGCTTTAAGATTTGAGGTTCTTTTGAAAAGGTTTGAAATTGAGACTTTAAAATTGGTGTCTCTAGTAAACTTGAATGAGTTTTTGAAATTTTAATGAATTTATAAGATGGGGGGAATATGTGAATTAAAATAGTGAGGAGAGGATTGTATCCGGCCTCTATTTTTTTTTTGAAATTTGAATATGAAATCTTGTAAATGTATTCTTCGAACCCCATTGGGATAATTTGAAAATTTAAAAATTGTAAGTCTTCCTTTTTAAGTGTTGTTGAAACCTCTTTTGTGAATTTAATATTAAATTGGTTTTTTCGTTCTATTTGTGCTTTTAGGAATTGTCTCCAAGAGGGGGGAACTTGTTAGAAAATAGGCCCTATTTTGTTCTTGGAGCAATTTCCTAAAAAGCTAGAACGTTTTAAAATTATTTAAACCTACTTTTATGCTTTCCTGCAATGTCCCATTTTATTGATCCGGCGAGCGGAATATCCCCCATTATATTCCAATTGTAATTTATGTGTGTATTTGACCGTCAACACCTACGAAGTGACATGACGTACGAGCTAAAGGTTTGAGTAACTTTTTGGCTGAATTTAAATGAAAACAATACCGAATATATTTCAACAGTTAAAGCTCAAGTGTTGAGTTGTTTTTTTTCGGATTGGTATTTGTCAAAGTTAGCTATGCTAATGAGGGGTACGTCATGGTCGCTACGTAGGGTTGACTGTAACCATAAATACGTGTTCCATGCATTTCACTGGGCTTCTTATCATTTTCTTACCGTCACTGCAGTTGGACGGTTGATGTTTGGATGCTGTAATTGCATCGGGGAGTTTGATATGCTCCGTATTTGATTTAGTTTTCCACTCAGAGGAAGTGGATAGAATTTAATCATGTAAAAAGTTTTTTCGTTCACCCTGCCATAAGAGGCAGGGGGTGTTCCTGGAGTTCGACCCTGTTTTTTTAAAGTTTTAAAACCATGTGCTTCGGTTGAAGCTTGGTGATGTTCATCCATTTTGATGCGAGGCTTAGGCCTACTACGATGTGATCCTGAGGCGTACTTGCGCGGCCATGAGGCGGCCGGATCCTGTGTCGTCTGACTGAGGCTCGGCCATGCGGCGGCCTGATGTTCTTCCGAAGGGTTCTTCAAGAACGGAGGGAGCCTAATTTTTTTGGATGGATGGATAGCTGGTGGTGACCCTGCTGTGTTCACTTCGTCCACTAAAATCGTCGACAAGTGTTTGTGATTCTGCAAGAGGGAACCATTGTTTTGATGCCTTTTTTCGGTGAATGATTTTCCCCGTGGTATGATATTTTACCGGGACATTATCATCTTCATGGCATTTTTTCTCAAGGGTGGACTTATGTCAGTGAACTCTCTTTTTGGAACTGGAACGATGTTTTTGTATTTTGAATGTATTTGGGGGGTTTTTTATTGTCAAAATTATTTTGGGTATGTCAAACTATTTAATATTTTATATTTACCGTTTACATTTGTTTGAATAAATTGTTATTTATTTTTTAAAATGAATTTCATGTATTCTTTTCTCCCGAGCAGAACCATTCCACATTTTCTGTTGGTCGGAGGTGGTGGCCGGGTCTTGGTTTATTTTTACCGATTCCGGGTCGTCGCCGTTCCAGCCGGCCAACAGGCTCAGAAAACTGCAGCTCTATTGTAGTTGCATAAATCTGTCTTTTCTTTCTTTGCATTTAGATAAAGCAAACTTCCAGTATTCTTTCATGGACATTGTGCAGCGAAGTTTATCTGTGAGACAGCACATCACAGCATGGTGTGATAATTGTAGTCGTTTCACCAGCATGGTATGCATTTGCATCTTCATTTTTAGTGGATTTTTTTTCTTTATGATATTTTTTCGTGTTTAAGCACTAAATTATTACTATAAATGCATTTTATTATATGTATTTTTTTTTTCATTCTTTCATTCCTCTACTGTTTCAATAAGAGAATAGTAGTGATATATTTTATGGATATCAGCATAATGCATTGAAAATACCATGAAATTAACTATGTGTTTAAGTAAAAATAGTTCCAGAGAAAAAAAAGTATAAAATAAATGCCAAAAGAATCAAGGGATAGCTAAAATATAATTTGTAATATAAATTTCTACTTATATAATTATAAATGAAAGTTAAAATCAAAGGCAAATATCCGTTATATTTCTCAAGTATAAAAATAGTTTTAAAATTATAGATGATTTGTTGTGATCTTTTGAATGATACTATGAACAAAAAAGGATAAGCTACATTTTCTCAATTATTTTTCACTTTGTTGAGTTCCTTGTTAAATCAAGAAAATTCATATGGAATTGAAAAAAATAGTTATTTTGAAAAACCACCAATATGCGTGCAATAAGCAGAAAGTTTCAGTATTTTTTAGTGTAATCGACTGAGTACCTGTTTTTCTTTATTATCTGTATTCTGGATGCATCATTTTTATTTATAAAAATGTATGTTTTTTTAGATTCAAACAAAATTTTTGAAATCACTTCCTGATATTCTTGTTTTGAACTGTGGGGATAATAAGCAGGATCTGGAGTTCTGGAAAAATCAATTAAATGTAAGTTTGATTTTCATTCAAGTACAACACCTATTTGCATTGTTTATCTTTTTTTTTGTCATATAAAATGAAGGTTTGAAGTACCTAACCATTTAATAATGATTAGGTACAAGGCATTCAAATGCTAACAAATACATTAGTCACCTGTCTGGAGAAGCAAATTTAGGGAAGTAGTAGAATTTATATTCCACTTTAAGTGATCTTAAATCTTCCCGCTCAATCATCCTTGATGATGATAAAATTTTGATAGGTTCTCGATATAGTATCCGAAATTACTTTGGCTGGGATGCTTCTTCTGAGCATTGCTTATGAGACATGTCTCTCATGATACCAATATGTCTAAAAATTTAGCCAACTTGGAGTGATCATTTTTCAATCTATGTTTAATTAAAAGTTTTGAAGCTAAGACTGTCTTTACTAATTTTTGAACTCTTTACATTGCTAGCTGTATCTGAAGTCTCTACACATTCAACAAGTTGGAGCAACATAATTCATAAGCTGTAACTTACTTCTCCAAGTCGGGCTAAATCAAAACTTATGCAACTTAAGTAAGCTTAAAATATCAACTGTGCAGAAAGAGAGGTACATGCTGCAGCTCATGATATACTCTAAACATCCCCTCTAAATTTCAACCTGATGTTTTCTCTACTGTAAGGTATTAATTCCCAAACCTTACTTTTACGGTGATGATTACAAACAATGTTTCATGTTTGTCTGTCCTTGTAACTTATTGCTATTGATAGTTTGCTAGTAGTCATGAATTCAATGCAAATAGTGAGAAATAATTGTTTCTTATTTTAATACTATATCTATAACTAAGAATTTTACCCCTTTCCTTAATTTTTCTTGTTTAGAAATCCTCATCCCCCCCCCCCTTTTTCTTTTGACTTCTTGTTTTATAAAGCTCAGAGTTGAAATAACATCTAAACATGATTTCCACCTAAAGTTCACCGTAATTCCTCTTTTCTACTTATCTTCCATATGTTTCTCATTTTCCTTTTCTAGTTTTTATTAAGAATGTTTTTCACTGTTTTTTTTTTTTAACATTTTTAAATTTTTAGTTGTTGACTAAATCCAGTGACGGTTCTGTGATGCAAACTTTACCTGATGTTCCTATTAGAAGAAAAAACTGTCGCTATGGTGGGTTGTGCAAGAGAGTTGATTGCAGATACTATCATGAATATCGAAAGTATGTTGTAATCGCTTTGGTGCTTTGTTGTGTTTTCTCATCTTATATTTTCTACAATTTTGTAATATTTTCAGTATTGACAAAACCCAAAACACACCAAAAAATTCAGTATCATGGATACCTTTTGGATTGAAACTTAAGTTGAAAGGAGGAGAAGTAATTGTTACAGAGCCTGATGAACAAGAAGATAATGTAAGTTTTACTACTGCTAACTTTTAATCTTTATTTTTCATTTTCTTGAATGCCCGATTGTGTAAATTTTACTTAACTAAGATGATTTGCATTTGTGTTAAATTTTGGATGAGCTATTCACAATAACAACAGTTGCTTACTGGAATAAAATTACAGAATTAATGTTGTAAAAACGTATCACATAATTTTAAATGCAAAATTGCTTGTGCAATATCAATGAATTGTACTGAAAATTAGATGGTTTTATTTCTTTTTTCAAAATATGTTTGTGTAACTTGCTAGTTTTAATCGTTCTTAGAAAGGTTTTATAAAAATAAAACAATTAGGTGGTCAACATTATATGATATTAGAAGCTCATATTAGATTTAGAACATGTTAAAACCCAATTCTAGCAGGAGCGTCCCGATGGGAGATCACAGGAGGTCACTGTGACCTACCAAACGATTCCTTATACAGCAAATTTTGTTTACGATTCAGCAATTTGAAAATAATTTTACAACATTGAGATTATTTTCTTTTTAATTTTTATTTATCTATTTATTTTTTTTAAAGATGCCTAATGTTTTTTCTCATTAACTCTGCACTGCATGATTTTTTGTCCTTTAAAAGACATATATATGTTTTTTAGTGTAATAAGAAAACATTGGAACACATTTTTAAAAAATTAATTTTAAGGATAGAGGTTATATTTGCTTTAAAGATACTTAATACTTGCTTTTTATGCTTGAGTTGCCTGATACATGGTCATTAGGAAAAATAGTCCAAGTATCCAATTGGCAACGCTATGCAGTGTAGGGTTAAATGTTATGTATGTACGACATGTGTGCATGCTCGTATTTTATCATTCGGTTAAGTTGAAACTGTATTCGGCAAAATCATAATTTTCTCCCTTCCAAACATTTTTGTTCAGGGCGGGCGACTCTGAGTTCTAGTTTTTATTTTGAACAATTGCATTCTTCTTGCAAAACAAAAGAGGTTGTTGCCTTTTAAAATGTTTGAGCTTGAAACTGCAATGAGTTCCAGTGTACTAGAAGTAGTTAAATTTATCAGTTGCTTGATGTTACTTTGGTATGAAGCCCAAACTGTACTTCACTTCATAAAATGTTTCAAATATACTAAATGACATTCATGATAGTTTTAAAAAGTTACAAATAAATAATATTTCACAAGGAAAATTTAAGTGTGTTGGTTATTCGGAGTGAAAGTTTTAATTTAAGAATAAGCGAAAGTAAACTTATTCAACTATGCAGATTTTATGAGTAATAAACAAATGTCAGTTTATGATTTACCCTTTTTATTTATCATTGTTAAATGCATTTAGTTGATTTATGATTTAAAAATAAATATACTTTTTAATGTTTACAATGAAATGTAATTTTTTCTGTTATTTTGAAAATGAAACATTAGAGTGAAGAGTCCGAAGCTGACGAAGAAAATGTTGAAACAGCAATTTATGAATTATTTGTTGTTGTATCTGTCATTAATGATCTTCAAGACAACGGACGAGATAACATAGTTACTTGCATTAAAATTGGTCCCAATGCTCACATTCGTCATAAGGGAGGAGCAGCATATCAGTGGTATTTGTTTAATGACTTCAGCATAATTCCTATTACTGCTGTAAGTATTATATTTTTCAAAGAAATATGCATAAACACTTGAATTCATGAAAATTTTATGCTATAATCCCAATGCTTCCAGAATGAAGCTGTGTACTTAAATTTTGACTGGAAAATTCCATGTGTCCTTTACTTTTCAAGAGCTGATCTGAATAATCGACACAATTTAGAAGGTATGCTTTTATGTTGCTTTTTATTTTCAAATACATTTTAGTGTTATTTTGGACAGAAAAAAATATTTATTAATTTTAATAAATTATATTGTGTTATTAGTGAAGTGAAAATGTTGACTAGCTTTTTATTTAGTTCCGCAGTAAAAGATTTGCTCTGAGCAAGACATTGTACACACAAACATATTCATGAATTATGATAGCTTTCAGTTTTTGTTATCCTTTAATGTACAGTAACATATGAACTGATGAGATGTGGCTCCTTTGAAATATTTCAGATGGGCTCAACTCCTCTGGGAAGAATTCTCACTTAGAAAAATAAAATTTTAAAGGAACTAAATATTTTTCAATGGGGCAATTTTGCTGGTGAGAAGATGGGTATTATGTTCAGTTTTGGTTGATTGGCTAGTCTCATGCCTGTTTAGTCAATTATTATTACTTGTTATATTCTCTTAAGATGATATATAATTTAAAGGTACTAACTTTAACTTAACTATATCGATTTTGCTACAATTATTCATCAGCATTGCTTCGATTTTATGCAATATTGTTTTTTTTTTTTTTTTTCAGTTTTTAATCCTGTAGAAAAGCAAGTATTTCATGATGATGTTTCATTAGCGGCTAGAAGTGGACAATCTCACATGACTTTTACACCACTTACAATCGATGAAGGGACTACTCATGCAGGACAGTTAGTAGCAATGGATGCAGAGTTTGTTACACTAAATCAGGTATTTTATGCAGAAATAATGTTTCTAACAACTGCACAAAAGTCTTAAGAATGATTTTTTTTTTAAATATGTAGAATTGAGTTGAACTTTTCTTTAAGACTTGTTATGACATTGAAAAGGCTATGTTAATTTGGTTGTTGTGAAAAGAAAAAAAAAAGTATTATTTACGACTCATCCCTTTAGAAATAGAACTAAGCTGGAGACCAATGGCCTCTCATTCAAGCTGAGATTACCTTAATATCTTTTACCTCAAATTAATTTACTGAACTGAGAGTCTGCAATCATAAGGCAATTCAACTCATAAAGTGAAGAAGAAAGCTTTCTTAAAAAGCTCTAAGTTAATGCCTTAAGGGCAAAACTGAAGTCTGGATTTTGTAACTAGGCAGTATGCATATTGTTCTATTGCTGCCTATGCCTTGTTTTGGGGCTGTAACTTAAAGTTAATTAACCAAACTTATGTCTTCATTTTATGAGTTCAGCCACATCATGTTCGCTGATTTTTGTTGGCATGCTTAAATTAATTTCAGCTACTAGTGTGAAGGTAATCTCAACTTTAATTAGAGGACATGCGCCCCCAGCTCTGTTATAGCTGTTCAAAAGGAAATAGCTTAAAACATGTCAATCAACTGTTGTCTTTGGAGGTCATTACCAGGCTGCCAATATTTACTAGTAGTTCAGCCTTCCCCCTCCCTCTGGTGTTAACTTGCAGCTTAAAGGAATGTGTTGTTGAAAAGCAATGCAATGACTATTATTTTAATACCTTTGTGAAATATTACAGCTTTTGAACTTTGTCTCATTAAATTTAGTTTGTCAGTTGTTATGCAAATATTCAAACTTATTATTTGAAAATCTTTTTATTATTCTCCTTTCAAATTTCATGATTTTTACTGTAGGAGGAAGCAGAAATTAGAAGTGATGGTACAAGATCAACTATAAGACCTTCCCAATTATCTGTCGCAAGAATTTCATGTGTTAGAGGGTGGGTATATCTTAACTGGCGAAGGTTTACATCAGTGCTGCTAAAATGCTTTGTTGAGATATTAATTCTTATTTAAATATTTGAATCGTTTGGAATATGCTCAACTCATCTGATTTTTTTCATGCAAAAAATATTCAGATTCATGTGTTTTGTATTTTTAAATGCAATACTTACTTTTTATTATTTTAGGGGTGGTCCTTTGGAAGGTGTACCTTTTATTGATGATTATATATCTACTCAGGAGCAGGTATCTCTTTTTTTTTTTTTAAATAATTTCAAAGCTTTTCATGTATGTTGTTATAATTGCTTAAAAAAAACTTAATTTTCAGATGATAAAAAGAAAGATGAAGAAAAACTTATCTCAATCTTTAAAATATATTTTGTTCTTTTTTATTTATAAATAATATAAAGATATAAATAACAAAGGTCAGATTAGGACTCCAAAGTACAACTCTCAGTGAAGTAACTTTGTAACTGCTACTTCATACATAAACTTATGTACTTATGCAGTTTACTTTTCAATTATTCTAAAAAAATTCTGCAATACTAACTTACAAAGGGACACAAAACACATTCAGGTAGACAATTAAAGTTTCCAAATATTAGAGATAATGGATTTTGGAAGAGAAAGCAAAATTTAGAACAAAATTTGAATTTTAATGTCTAATATACTTTAATATAAAAGTCAAATCTGTACATTCTGAATCTTTTGAATACATCATAAATATTATGTACCCATTTTTTTTTTAAATGTATATAAAAATTTGCAGTCGTTGATTTGAATATCTTTAATGTACATGTACTTCATTCTTTGTGACTTGTTGAACTTTGTTTTTCTGAAGTCTTTTAAACAACTTCTGCATCCTCTGTTGTCATGTTTTATGAATATGTAGCATGCTTTTTTGGTTTCTATTATATGTGTAGTTTTCTTTACTGTCTTGTTCATTATAATTTTCTCCTTTTGTTTAATTGATTCTGAAATTCTGGTTTCTTTGGTTTCTCCCATTGCAGCCTTTTTACCCACCCAGTCTAAACAGTCTTCCTATTGAATAGCATTGTTATGAATGAGTCTGGGAATTTCCGGTTTTCTCCTGTAGTCTTTGGTTTCTTCAGAAGTTTTGTTTTAGTGACTGAAAGTTTCTAGTCCTAGTTATTTAGATAACATGTAGAATTTAAATGTGTTCAACAATGAGCTTATCATAAAGATAGTGATATTTGTATGGCGGAAAAATACTTTTTGAGCTTTATTTTAACTGTAGCTCCTTGTAATTTTTTGCCTGTGATATTTTTAAAAATGTAATATTTTTGGGTGTTGCAATAAAATGTTAAAATTTCCTAGTTGTCTCTTTTAATTATAAATCATACCTTTCTTTGTCTATAATCATTTTTATATAAAATAAATGAGAACCAGCATTTTTTGAATCAAACATATGAATGTCTTTATATCTTTTTAAGTCAACTTTCTTAATTAATTTCTAAAATCATCCTTTATGATTTACTGAAAAGAAACCTCTGATCCAATCTGGGATTCAAACAAGTTTTTAATGTTTGAGTTGGCTTGCAATAACTTACTAAAGTTCATCAAATAAGTGCTTCTTACAATTGGTATTAGTGTACCTTTGAATAAAGAAAATTGAAGGAATTTTATATAAATTTGACTTTTTTTTCTTCTAAATTTGTTACTTAAATTTTAATGTTTTGACTATCTGAAAAATTGTGGAAAGGTTTTTCTTTTTCTGTTTTTTTTTTTTTTTTTTCCAAATTAGTGACCTATCAAAAACTGATGCATGCTGTGCAAAAATGTGTCAAGAAGCTTAAAGCCTTTCTTTATTAATATTTTCATTTTTTTCCTATAATTTAATTCCTCTAAATTATGTAAAAATTGTGTGAAAAATTATTATTATATTATACAGAAATTTAATATTGATATAAAAAAGTACAGATTTATCATTTTTTATAAAATGATACAAATAAAATGGAAACAAATATTCATTCCATCCTTTTTTTATTTTTTGGCTTATTTTTATCTAAGTAATACAAAATATTCATAATAAGAAGTTTTAAGGCTCATCTTTTAATAATTAAATGTAAGTAGTTCTTTATTGTTGTTATCATTGTTACTATTGTAATTTGCTCTGTTTTTACTTATTTATTAAGACTGAGATTAACACTGTTTATTTATATTCCATCGGGAAGGAAATGCATGTATGAAAAATAAAGCAAAATTAAACTTTGGATCTGAAAGATTTTGCTTTTAATTTTAATGTAAATTTTTCTTTCTGTTAATTTTGTTTAAATATTGGTGTAGATGTCTTTCAAAACTTTTTTTTCATATAACAAATCTTTGTATTTTATTTTATTATTAATGCTATTATTTTACCATTGTGTCGTGCCCCAATGGGGAGGGCTCTGTGACCTTCCGAAAATTCCCTTATGTGGCCAATTTTCTACGACTATTCAGCAAATTTGGAGATAATTGCTATATTGCAATTTTTAAATGCTCGAATGGCCCTTTTCTAAAATGTATGCATGTGAGCATACCTGCTTTTTCATTATTCGGCCAAATTTGAAACTCCATTCAGCAAATTGAAAATTTCCCCCTCCAAAAATTTATGTTTAGTGCCCCCTTGTTTACCATGTGTATGGCTAAAATTATTTCCTATCTACTTGATGCCTGGCGTTTCCCCATTAACTCGTTGTTTTTTTTTTTTTTTTTTTTTTTTTGTATTTGGCTGCTAAATTGGAAATGCTTTGATTTTTAAAGAGAAAAATATTCTGTTTTTTTTATTTTTCTTTTCTGTTTTTAACTTTTATTTTCTGCTTAAGTCATGTTTCTTTTCCATTTTATTTTTTATTTGAAGTAGTTTTGTGATTCAAATATTAACTATTTCTATCAAAAAATTTATTATTGAAATGACAAGTGATTATTATTATGCTCTATAATTTTCTATCTTGTTTTTTAATTAATACCTTAGGTAGTTGATTATCTGACTAAGTTCTCTGGGATTCAGCCTGGAGATTTAGATGCAGCCATTTCATCTAAGCATCTAACAACTTTAAAAGCAACCTACCAGAAGTTGCGTTTCTTAATTGATTCTGGTGTTACATTTGTTGGACATGGTTTGAAAAATGATTTCAGAGTTATTAATTTAGTGGTAAGTTCTTCGTTTTGTACTTGATATTCTTGCAACTTTTTTCTGTGGTATTATTGGTTACTGGGATGTTGGAATGTTCAGTGGCAGATTTATGTCACAAATATTGCAGTTGCCTGATGCCTCCGATACCATTAATGCCCCTAAAGAGAATACAGAAATGCACATGATAAATGTTTTACCTGAGCTGTAACCAGACTTTTATTTCAGGGAGGATTTACCACACATCCCTTATCAAATCAATATGGTCAATAAAATTTGATTTCATTCATATATTCCATTTTTCTTTTTTTTTGTTACAAATTTTTGGTACATAATGCAACTACAATCAAAGTAATTACTGGAGATAAAGCATCAAGTTTATACATTTCGTCAATAATAAATCAATTTTTAAATGAAATTTTAAAAAAAAATCATTAACCTTTAGGAACCGGGCGGTACACATGTTGTACCATAAGTCTCGCCTAGTTTAGAGGACGGGCTTGAAATTTTCACTCGAACCCTTTGGAGCCGCGGATTTTTTCAAGGTATACGTCTGGTACGACAGTTTATACCTTCTCTTTTCAATGGAAAAGAAATCTGTTGTTAAACTGTCGTACTACCTGGGTTGAAAGAAAAATTTCTGTATGAACAGCCCGGATCCAAAAGGTTAAAAATAAATCGGTAGACTGACTATATTACTGACTTGTTAGTGAATCAGATATGTTATCCTTTGCAAACTAGGCAATTTGCTGTTCTGCTCAAAAACTTTGTAATTGTCAACTATTTTTGCTTCAAATATACCTTTTTAAATGCTTTCTGAAAATGCAATAATTATATGATACAATAATTTCATTTTAGGTCCCACCTGCACAGGTGTTAGATACTGTCTACCTCTTTCAACTACCCAATAAAAGAATGGTTTCACTTAGGTTTCTTGCTTGGCATTTTTTGGGTAATTATATTTACAAGCTTTAAATTCTGGTATACCATTAAATAGATAATGGTATTTAAAAAGTTAAAATGTATATCAATTATGGTAAAAAAAAACATTGATTAGTTCAGATAAGTGTTTGATATGTTTTATTATATAAAAAACTGTATGCATCATTGTATTCTTTGCTTCATGCAAGAGTAGCTGTACTGAAAGTACTAAAGTTTGAAATGTTGCAATGACATTGGTGCAGAACATTTTTTTTTGAATTGAACAAAGTTATGTTAGTTACAGAGTATGTATCAAAAAATTCATTGATTTCTACTGTAGCCAAGAAATGTATTTTGAAAGTCATAACCCTAACAATCACCCTTACTCTTTTTTTTTAATCATTTGTGCATTGTGCACTTGTTTTGCGCATTAGGGAAATAAAAAACTTTTCATGGCATTTACTTATTCATGATTGCTGTCATAAATGTATCTTTTTGCTATTTTATTCATAGTTTTTCTTTTATTACTTATCTAAACAGTTCACACAATTTGTCTCGCAGTGTTTTTCTTTCTTTTTTGTAAATAAAAATGTACATATATCAAATCTGTTCCAGATCTGAAAATACAAGCTGAAACTCATGATTCTATTGAAGATGCAAAAACAGCCTTACAACTCTATAAAAAATATTTAGAGCTGGAACAATCTGGGAAAACAAAAGAGGCACTCAAAGAGTTGTATGAAGTTGGCAGACAGCTGCAGTGGAAAGTTCCAGGGATTGATGAATAAAACATGAACTTTTTATATTTAAGGAAAGTACAATTTTAAATTTTGTTCAGTTGAAAAAAAGTTTGGTATTAAAAGCATCCCCCCCCCCCCTCCTGAGTTGGCAAATACTTTTTTCCTTCTATTTTTTATTCAAAACATACTTGAAAGTAATAAACTGTAGCATTCTTGAAGCAACAGAAATTTATGTATTTAGTATGTGGTATTGACTTAAAATGACTCCAAAAAAGACTAATATTCAATCAAAGTGTAAAATTTAACTGAACTTAAAAAATATTTATTTATAAAATTGTAAATACTTAAAAATGAAGTAAAGAACAACCTTCTGTATTTTACTTTAACCAACATACGTAACTTATATTTTGCTCTGTTATTTGCTAGTTAAAGTTTGAGAATGCATTAAAACAATGGCTAACACTAGCAGTCATTTTGTAATTACTGTCACTAAATAGAAACGTTCTTTAAAGGATCAGAGCCATTAAATAAGGACAACTCCTAGAGCAAACATATGTCTAATAACATTTTATGCTTGAATCTTCATCATTTATATTGGAAACTAATATATTATTTAACATAAATCTGCATTTATCAAAAATATATATATTGTAATGATACTTTTGTTAAAATCTTAAAAGTTTCAAGCAAAATGTTACTATATTTTAAATGCCACTATATATTTTAAATGGTTTTATTTACTATAGAAATATTTTTAAGGAATAAAAGTTTTAAATAAGGCGTGTTGCTATAGCAAACATATTTCCAACACTATTTTACTTGCTGATCTTCAACATTTTGTATTGGCAACTAATATATACATATGTATAATATAATATGCATCTGTGCATTTATGAAACATATTTAATATAATGTTAATAATCGTAATACTTTTCTGAAAATCTTAAACCTTTTGAGCAAACTTTTAATATATTTTAAAGACAATTATCAATTGTGGGTGTGTATTTATTGGAAATGTTTTGTTCCATTTTTTCTCTTAAATGAATTTTTAAAAGCTATTTTTATACATTCTTGTCTTTATGTATAAACTTGTTTCTGTATATAGTTAAATGATGGATTTTGGTTTTAAAATTTACATATGATCCTCCCTCCCCCAACCTGAAAATATTAATGATGAATTTTATGTTTCAATGTTATTTTAGTAAAAACTATAAAAATGTACGTGTGCACCTTTTGTGATATTTTCTCTTCAACCAAATAAATAAATTGATTTAATTTCTTATTGTGAGCTCTGACTGATCATTACAAAAAAAAAAAAAACTGCTTTTAACTAGTGAAAATTTTGTAAAGCAAATAAGTCAAAAAAAATATACAAAATATGTTTCTTGAAAAGTTGCTTGAAATTAAAATTGTAAATTTCTTGCAATTAATTATTTTTTTCCTAATTACAATATCGCTGCCTCATTATGCATGAAAGCAATATGATAGTTAAACTTTTGCTTCCTACTGATAAAATATTTTTTTTTTAACACCTTCCTCTCTAAAAAAAATTCCTTGTCGCTCATAAACATTTCTCAAATTCTCTTCACAATGTTTTGTTATTTCAACATTAATATTTCTTACAATGTAAAACTCATATACAATCAACAATTCTTACTTTTCTAATGAGGGGGAAGGGTATATTTGCTCTTATAATCATTTGCCTATTTTAAAAGGTTCACACTTTGCATAGTGCATAATGTCTTGTTCAAAGAAAATATAATCTTTATTTTAACTAAAACGTACAATTTGTAGCACTGTCATTTTCTAAAATGACATTTCAAGTTATTAGTAAGAATTTTTTTTAAATATGCATTAAAAAAACTGTTGCTTTTTTTTTTTTTTTTTTTGCCCTCCCCTGCTTAATTTTATACCAACAACATGAATCATAATATTAAAAAAAAAAAAATGGCAAAAAAAGATAAGAATGGTTTTTTACAAAACATGCCATAATTCAAACTTTTAAGGTTATTTCCTTTTTCAACTTAGCATTATTGTTTCTCAGGGAATAGTTTAGAAATGATTTTGTACGTGTAGAATTTTTTGTAACACTCTGTTTGTGAGATATTTTATCCTGTTGAGTATGCAAAATTATTCTGCCATCCTAACTTGAAGAGCAGTATCTGAATTGTTTGTCCTTATCACAATTAACTCACTCTCTAGGTTTAGTATGATGATATTTGTCATCCTACAGCGCTAGAAAACAGTAAGCTACATAACTTCATTATACAGGGTGTCCACTCCAATCGTGGACCAATAGCTAATTTCTAAACCGTTAGAGATAAGCATAGAGTTTATTTGGGAAAAAATCTCCAAATTATGAAAGGAATTGTGTGTCTATTCAATGTTTTTCAAAACATCAAATTTTGAAAGAGTTACAAAATTTAAATTTTTATACAGCCCCCCAGTCCTATCAATCATATTTAGTAAAACATTCCTGACACTGTAACGTTTAAAACTAAAAAAAAATCACTCTTCTACGACAAAAATTGGCCGAGTTATGACGTTTTGAAAAATCAAGATTTTGAAGGATTTCGCATACGGTCCCTTAAGCGATCTCTGGATAACGTCATGAAACAATGCAAAATCTTGATTTTTCAAAACGTCATAACTGGGTCAATTTTTTTTGTCGTAGAAGAGTGATTTTTTTTTTAGTTTTAAAGGTTACAGTGTCAAGAATGTTTTACTAAATATGATTGATAGGACTGGGGGGCTGTATAAAAATTTAAATTTCGTAACTCTTTCAAAATTTGATTTTTTGAAAAACATTGAATAGACCCAAAATTCCTTTCGCAATTAGGAGATTTTTTCCTAAATAAACTATATGATTATCTCTAACGGTTTAGAAATTAGCTATTGGTCCACGATTGGAGTGGACACCCTGTATTTTAGTGTTTTATGGTGTAGTGAATTAATTACAATAAGGGCAAAAATGGGGATACTAGGTTAATGGGGATACTTAGGTTAAGATGGTAGTATTGGTATGTGAACTGTATATCACTCAAGTTTTAATTGTCAAGTTAAGTAAGAAACTTATTTTTCTATTTTATATGTTAATTAGGCTTTTTGCATTTAATTACTTCCAATGTTTGTTTTTATTCTCCGGATATGAACTATTTTAGAGACAGTAGTAGGTATTTGTTGATAAAAATATTCTTAACAAGGTTTGCAGGCTCAAACTTTTTCAAGAGTTGGAGTTTTCCTACTCATTTTAAAATAAGTAATTACTTAATGATGAATAATACATGAAGTAAAGCCATAATTAGGAGTATGAATTGGGTTCTTATTTATCCCTCCTACCTCTCCTTTATCTCTTTATGAATTGCTTTCAGTAAGCCATAATTCATCAATGCATCTTCATCTCAGATAAATCAACACTTGAATTTATTTTGAAAGTCATCTGTGAAAGATGGTTGAGTATATTTTAAACACTTTCTGTGTGAATGTAAGGAACCGGTTTCGCAAACTCTATGTAAAAAGTATTTTCAGTGAGTCTAATAATCGCGCTAATGATCTACTGAGTTTTTTTCTTAGGTCCTTGCATCATCTATAACTTTTGTAAAACGATGTAAAACTTCTAAATTTTGTGACTAAATTTGAAAATTTCAGTTAGTGCAAAATATGATGAAAATTTGGAAGAAAAAATTTGAGGTTTGAGAATTTTATAAATAAATATTTTATAAACTTCTTTCCTTTCTTATCCATGAACGTAAAATGTTCCACTCATGGAATAAACATAACGCACAACCAATTTTAGAAAAGTATTTGCTCCCAACACATTGTTTTTCCTTTGCTACTTCTAAGTTAAACTGAGCTAATTAAAAACTAATAAACAAATAAAGATGCCTTGAACAGTGCTATTACTGTCAATGGGAAAGAAATTTATTCTTTTTCGATCATTCGAATCTCTGTTGAAATTCTTAAACAATTTTTGACCTTTATTTTATTGGTTTTTTCCCCAGTTTTTCATTTATTTTTATTTATTCATTTTTGTCCCACCAATTGCTACAGTAATTTAAAACCATGTATAATTTTAATAGAATATTCTATTTCAACTAAACTTGCTTCAACTTGACTTGAAATATTAGACAGTATAAAGTTCACAAAATTTAGGCTTGTTAACGACCTTTTTTATATTGATGAAAAATAGGATATGCTAACAGTTCAAAATACATGCAGGTAAATTTTCAGTTTACTGAGGAAATAAAAGAGGTTCAACTACTTTATTAATATCACTTTTTGTCACTAGTGCATCAGTCCACTGTATTTAAAGGCAATTTTTAGAAAACTTTTGACTAGTTTTTAATGTACATTTTTTTTTTTTTTTTTAATGTTCAAATGCTTGTTTGTTGCCTTTTTTTTAGTTTTTATGCACAAGTACTTGAATTTCAAAAACAGATGAATTTATTATCTTGCTTTTTATGTAGAATATAAATCTTGTCTTTAACCCAAATTGAAATAAAATTATTTTTTTACATGTTGTCTTATTCTTTTAGCGTTTTTCCATGGATTTTCAATAAACTTTTGTTAAATTTGTGCATTTTTAAATTTCGTTATTTCATGTATAACGGACCATTTAATTTGAAATCTACTTATATTAAAAACTGAGTATCTTTCTAACTATTTTTCTTTCTTTCTGACTATCTATCTATGTCACGCTTCTTTCTCCTGAACGCCAATGAACTGAAAGTCGAACCAGGTACCGATAGATAGGTAATTTTTCAGGCTTCATTAGTTTCAATGTATATAATTATACGATTTTAATTAGCGAAGATATCAATTAATAAGTCGTCAAATTGAAAGCGATTAGGCCTAATAAATGATTAAATATGAAATCCATTGTTACAAAACGTGGTTGCTATGAAACAGTAACGACAATGATAATGAGAATTTTGAATGAAGGCCTAACTAAATCAAACATGAAACTCATTAGCGATCCACGTACGTTGTACTTTTATCGCTAGCTACTTGTAGTTTTCTGAAATATAAATTAGTTGAAAAGCCATCTACTTATATTAAAAACTGAGTATCTATGTCTGCTTCTTTCCTTTGAGCGAGCTGAACTTACTGAAACTTTCCTCACCATCTTGAAGGCGCGAAGTGCCCGTGCAACATCTCAATAATTCGAATGATTTTTTGATGCAGGAAAAAAGAAAAGGCGCCTCTTAGCGAGCCGCCTTGGCGGGGAGTAGTTTCTTGAAATTTTCCTCACTACTTTCAAGGCACGAAGTGCCCGTGCAACGCCGGGCCACGTGCGTGGTATGTCTTGAAATCTAATGAACATTAAATTATATCAAATAATATAACATCAGAATGAGGTAAAAGTTAGAGAGGGGGACGTTATGCATCAACATGCCGCAGGAAGCTAATCTAGCTGCCCTGGCAGCTAGTAAGACCTTAAATTTTGTTTCATTTACTTTTTTTAAAATTTAAAGTAATAGCCCAAGAACTTCGAAATAACAAGAATTTTAAGGCGTCTGGCTCTATAATATACCTCTGGCTGCAGGTAGAGGTTGCGTTTTTTACTGTGCATCACATTTTTGCTGGTAAAAATAGTGATTTTTAAATCATTCTAGGGCAATTCCACGTCAAATCAATCAAGCAAAATAAAGTTTTTGACCTCACCATTTCTGATTTTAACAAAATTTAGTGTGAAGGACACATATGACAAGTAAGTAATCCTGCCAATGTTTAGAGTTTTTCCTTGAAAATTGTACGGAATACAGATCTGTCGGTCTGTCAAAAAACGTAAATAGTGCAAAAAAAAGGGAGAATATTTATAATGCAAATGATTGTAACTTCTCTTCTAGTTATAATGGAACAAAAATTCAACAAACATTGCAAAACTAGAGAATAGAGCTTTCCACTGATATATTACATGAGTTTGTTACGACAAATTTAAGCTTCTAATTTTACATTAAAATGATTTAAAAATTATTATCTTTCCAGTTAGATTGTGATGCGCATTAAAAAACGCAACCTTTAATGACAGCCAGACAGCTCGCATGCAGTTTGAAAGAACATAAGTAAAGAATTATTAACGAGCCAGACATCTTAAAATTCTGTCTCAAAAACGTTGCTAGCTCTTAGACTATAAGCTACACACGAGTAGGAAATGAAGAAACAAAGAAGTAAATACAGTTAACTGGCATATAAAAATGTCTGCTTAAATAAAACATTTTATTTGTTAGCTCAGATGTGATATTCTTATGTTGTCTTCAAAAACAGTCATTTCTTTTACTTTTCTCTACTCTTCATCGTCATTTTGCCTTACCTGAAAAATTAAATCTGTTTATAAAAACAATCGTCCATTAGTAAAATTTTTTAAATAATCTTTAACAGATTTATTTGCAACTCAAATAAACTAAAGAAGGCGGTGCAGCTCCTGGCGATTGCAATGTAAACTAACTCTGAGTTTTGTGGCCAGAAAGAGCGTTATATTTAGCTTTTAAAATTAATCACCGTACACTTCTGTTGCCGAAGTGCTTGCTGTATATATATTTTTTTTTCCTTCAGGACGCGCGTGAAAATACTTTTTGACATTTTTTAAAGATATGGAACTCTTTTCCGAATAGTAAGACATGAAAATTGAGTTCATAATAGTGATAACAAGTCTAGTGCTGTTTAAAAGCGGGGCATGCTCGATCGTTACACAAGAACCTTGTTGGCACCTGCAACGCTTGCAAGCTAAACGAGTATTTTTTGACTCTTTAATATCACTTTTTAAACTGAAAAAAATATGTACATGTACACTTGAAAAAAATTCAACTTTTATAGCAAATAAACAATTTCCAGAATTTAGCATTTATACTCTAATATGGATAGAAATCCATAGGTTCCACGAAAAACAAAATGAATACTAAAAAAAATATTTTAATTCAAAACAAAACCGCCTTCAAAAAACACACAGGAACTAGAAAGCAAATAATATTTCGTATCTTTACATATACGATCTTCTTCCCAAACCTATGAATCAAATTTACTTTAAAATTTCAGTGAAAAAATCAACTAAACGAAATACACAGTTATAAGAAAACATTAATTTTAACTACGAAACGAAAAACTACTTTAATACCTTACTGTAATTATTATATACGTTTCTTGAAGTTTAACTACTGAAGTCGGTGCCTCCTGTAAACTACCACCTGACCTAATTGAAAAGGTTTTGTTTAGAAGACTAGTTTCGTGTTTTATTAAATTAGTATTTAATGAAGGAAAAATTCACCTACCTGCCACTGATTTGCATTCTTTCTCTGAATGATCCCATATCTGGTGATTTTCCCCTATAATGCAAAATGTAGTCCGGTAAATCCACACCCATCGCTGCTGGAAAGTAGAAGGAAAACAGAAATTAGAATAAAATATCGAGGTTTGAAATCCTTTTCTGGAAAATGCTTGAAAGTAGCTGTTTTATTTGAATTTCTTTTACGAAACAGAAAACAGGAGACTAGCTGTTGACCCCAGTGACGTAGCTTGGGGTGGCGGGAGTAGCTCCCGCCCAAGCTGAAGTAACAAGAGCACTTTGCCATGATTATTTTGTAAAACAATTATGATTATGTGCAAATTTATTAATTTTAAGTAAAAAATAGAAAAAAAAAAACTAGAAGGCAGAACAACGTAATACCTAATGCTCAAAAAAGAAAAAACATTAGCATGATGGTATCGCGCTTTTCTTTTGTCTCCCGAAAATTTAAATTAAAAGAAATGTTGCTTTGCATTTAATAATGCAGAGGGGTCATTCCATGTGAAATCAACAAGCCTCAAAACTTGACCATCACCAATTTCAAAAAAAAAAAATTATAGGGTTGATTACCTCTATAAAGTGATACAAAAAACTGATTTTTAAAATTTTTTTCAGCTGTTAGTTTTTTGTGTGAGACCGCTTAAAAAACGTAAAAAATGGAAAAAAGTGAAATTTTGAACATACAAAGATTCAATTTTCTCAGCTTGTATTGCAGCTAGAGTCTTTTGTTATATGTCATTGTAAAGCTCTTTAAACAAGCTTTCAAATGATATATAATTTGACAAGGTTTCGTGATGTTAATATTTCAAGGTCACCAAAAGCATTATTTGACCTTGAATATTTCAAAAAGTGCATTTTTTAAAAATCTGAAAAAAATATATATATTACTTCCTAATGTAGTGTATATGTGGTAAAATTTGCAGAATGGGACAGCAATGGGATCTGGATGAAAAATGGAATCGACTTTTTACACTCTTACCACTTTATTGCAATGCCTATGGCTCCTGAGGATATATAATACAGAAATATTGCAAACTGCGAAATGTTATTTACAAGTGACGGTTGGCTTATTCCACGTCTTGTTTTGAGAGGTTATAAATCATTCCTTTTCCGTTTCTACTAGGGTCTACTTTCGAAATAATAGCACTTATGGGCACATTGACAACATTTTCAAAGTCTGGATAGTAGATAGAATTTGAGGGTCCATGAGGTTGCAACAGCTTGATTTTCTTCATCTGTGTCTAAGACGCACCTTAGCCACCAATATCCATTATACCTGCAGATCAAGAATCCAACCATTTCTGGGCAATCAAGATCGCCTTTGACAGTTGTAGTACGTTCGATCCTTATAGTGTTGAAAATGAATATGCATTCACTTGCATCTGATTCCTGTTTAATGGCATTACACAATGAAGACTCTGAGTGCCTGGTGTTGTTCTTGCCATCATTTTTCTGGATTTCAAAGCCTCTTCTTCCATATCAAATCAATTCATTTTCAATATTGCACAATTGAACATTATAAACAGGAAGCAGAGGCTTTGAAATCCAGAAAAATGATGGCAAGAACAACACCAGGCACTCAGAGTCTTCATTGTGTAATGCCATTAAACAGGAATCAGATGCAAGTGAATGCATATTCATTTTCAACACGATAAGGATCGAACGTGCTACAACTGTCATAGGCGATCTTGATTGCCCAGAAATGGTTGGATTCTTGATCTGCAGGTATAATGGATATTGGTGGCTAGGCAGGGCAGTCGGCAAGGGGGGGTGTGGGGGGGGGTGCTACACCCCCCGACTTTTCTGAAGAAAGGGGCCCCCGATTTTATTTTATTATTAAAATGAAATTTTAGAAAAAATATTTCAAGACTTTAAATGAAATATAAAAGAGAAGCGGAATAATTTAAACATTATTAAGAATATCAGTAAACCTGAATTTTTAAAAATGTCCTGTATTTTCCGCGGCCCCAATTATTACTTATCAAAAATAAATAATTGGGGACGCGAAAAATAGTTAAGATTCCTTCACAGCAATATTTGTTGCGAAAAATACGAAATTTTCTCGTTCATGGGGTCATGTAAACGGGAAACTTTTGGTCGCCCTGCCCAGTTTGGAAAAAAAAAGTACTGTATTAATATGTGCGAGAGCTTTAAAAGGTACGCTAACCTCTGTAAGTAAAATTAGTTAAATTAATAAAACATAAATCAAATTATGTATACATAATTCAACAAGATCGATGCAATATTAAAAAAAAAAAAAAAGAATATATGCTGAGGGCCGCCAAATTTTATATTTTAAATAAATTAAAATAAATGATCGATGCAATAATTAAAAGGGAAAAAAAGATAATATGCAGAAGCCGCCAAATTTTATATTTTAAATAAATTTAAATTAAAGAAAATTACACAAAATACCATTATCGAAAGATAGTGCAATGTTTAAACTGAAGATAATTAAAAAGAAAATTTATCACTTTTCACTTTGTGTTGGGACCGAACGAATTTTTTTAATGTAGTAAATTTGAAGAAACAATAATAATAATAATAATAAAAGTTTATTATAATGAAATTAAAAAAAAGGGGGGGGGGAGAATTAAATTCGGTTGCCCTCTCTGCGGCATTGAAGAGGCTCTTTCAACCTCCTCAGACCATCAAAATGAAAATCGCATATATTGGTGAATATTGTACACACGGCCACACGGTATAAGTTACTGTGATACTCCAGATTTTTTTTTTCTAAATCACATCGCAGTCAAACGACGCAAAACTGCTCATTGACCGTTTTTTTTTGGTGGAAAAAGGAAACAAACAAATGCACGGGACTAAAATGTAATTGTACAGGCTGTTTTGCAGAAAAAAGGCGCCTTTTTGTGTCGAAAATCAACGGGAATTTCTTATACCCCGCGGAAAATTGAAGTACCTCAAACGATATATTTTACAGCTATACTTTATACAGCTATATTTTATCTATATATATAAAAATGAATGTTGGTGTGTGTGTGTGTGTGTGTGTTCCCTAAGATCTCAGAAACTACCAGGGAGATTTGGCAGAAATTTTCACCGTTTGTTCTTTTTGGTACTGGGAAGGTTTAGAGACCAGTTTCAACAAAATCCGATGGGTAGTTATTTTTTTATTTCAATTTTAGACCTGATTCTGTCTTTGTAATTTCAATTTAAAACTCCATTTTCGAAGGCTTTCATTAATCCAATCGAGTATTTAGTGTATCAACTCAACTCTCTGGCAGATAGTTGGAATTGCTTGCTACCGTAAATTTGGCTATCTTTTGAATCGCGCCAAGAGCTCTCAATAATGGAAGTTTTCCCAATAACTATCTCAAGTATAAAGGATAAAAAAAGGTATTTGATTAACAGATTATTTTTTTAATTTCCCAAATATCTAATTAAAGGTAAAAAAGGTATTTGATTAACAGATTAATCTTTTTTTAAAAACAAATGAGATTCAGTTTCATATTTCGGAACTCCTTTAGATTTGTAGAGGCTTAGATGTCATGCATTATTTTCCAGACGAACGCTATTTTGTTCTTTATACCTATTGCTGTTTTCAATCAAAGTATGTTACTATATTTTCTCGCCAAACATCCAATCAATAGTTCGTTTTCATGTCCATACTATTTGCTATGATATATCGCAATGTTGGAAATTATTTTAACGCCTTACAGAATGGTGTACATTTAGCGCCAAATATAATATTCAAATTGATTTCAGATTGCCAAAAAGTAATCAGCTTCATAGAGAATACCTCAACATTTGGCGACTCTCTTTCACAAAAGTGATAATACGTAAGTTTATTTATGGAAGGGATAGGGGTTCAGAATTATCCAAGGTATCCCAAATTAGCTACCAAATTGGCGACTTTTTAAATAGCGCCAAGAACCTTCAATAATTGAAATTTTCCAAGGCGCGTTGCTACGCAACTATTTTTGTTTTCGAGAGTAGAAAAAATTATTTGTGTATGATAAATACCTGATTAAATATGTTTTCTTCTCAGACAAACATATTATTGCATGACAGTACTCAAATGCTACCATATTTTTTAAGGTGTTTGCTTTTTCATGTCCGTAATATTTGTTATTAACCGCAATGTTAAAAATTATTAACGACGTACGGAATGGTGGGTATTGAGTACCTACTATTTCATTAAAATTGTTTTCAGCTTTGCGAATAATATATTCATGCTTGCTCAAATTGTGCCACGAGTGCAAAATTTATGGAACTCATTTCTTCGCATTAGATATGTTGTTACTTAATTTTCAAACGGTTGTGTGTACGGACGAGTATTTCCCGATAGCTTATGCCATCAAATTACTAAAGTACAACCATTCCTCCATGCTTTTTTTTTATTCAAAAAGTTGTGTTACTTTTCTGTTTTAAGAAGTTTCTTCAAGTACTGTCAAGTTTAAGTATCATTTGCATCTTTACATTGCAAAATTTTAACAAGTCCGCCATTGTTGTTAAGCTTAGTTTAGCCTTCTAAGTGACTTTATTAACTTTATAAGAAGTGGACATCTGTGTTTTCCAACTCTACAGAACATAGTTTTATAGTTTTAAAGGAAAATGAACTTTTTTATTGAATAACTTTATCAGAAGATAACTTTGCTTGATTTAGAATTTTCAAAATCTTTCATGCCTATTTTCAACAACGTCTTATAGATTTTTACATCCAAAACACCATGTGGAGACGAAATATACATCTAGGCAGAACAACGTCTGCCGGGTTCTGCTAGTAATTTATAAAAGTACAGCAGTTTTCTGAATTAAAGGAATTAAAAGAAATTACAGCTCTCTTTACTTGTACTTTTATTATGTTTTTATTTGTAAAAATTAACCTTTATTTGACAGGTGTTTTTTTTTTTTCTTTTTTTGCGTCATTTAAATTAAAGTTTTGATTTTGAAGCATTCTATTAACAATATTATTTTTTGTTAAGCTGTCATATGAAACTAAAAATAAACAGATAGAAGCAGAAGTTTTAATTTTGCCTATTAATAACTCCGAAGCTTGTTTAGAAACCATATTCCTCGATTCTAGAAGTACCTCTAGAAAAATTGGTGTTATGACTTTAACAGAAGCTGGCTTAATCTAGTAAATGTTAATTACAAATAGGGGATAATTTTATATGCTTTAATAACTGTCTGAAACGTTTTTCAATCATTTGTTTCGAATGAGTTGCATACTTATAAACGATTCTAAAATAAGAAGAAAAACTCAGTTTTTGTTGTATATTTTCCCTCTCATTTTTAATCAATTTAAGAGACATAGCATGAAAAGAGTTAGTTTCTATTGATCACCAGTTTAATTTGGTTATTCGCGTCAAGCTTACAATGATTCATTTAATGAAATTTTATCACTTGAAATCATAAAACTACAAGGATAGTATTTGAAAAGCTCGCATACCAGACGAACTTTTTCTCTCCCGACTTCTCATTTCTGTTAAAATTCAGCTGCTAGTCTAGTCATATTAGACATTAAATTTGCAAATCGCGATGTAGTCCTGATTTTTTAATACGTAGTTTGGGTAACCTAGGGTAGTGTAAATCTAAGTTTGCAGTTTTCAAAACCCTGTGCTCGCGGCGTAACTCAAGAAAAACTAAAATTTCCCGATTTTTTTCAGTTTTTTCTTTATAACGACTAAACTATAAAACTTTTGATTAAACGTGTAAATAATCATTTTAAAGAACACTAAATTTTGAACAATTTAAGCTGAAGTAGATCTCTGTTAGACCAACGGTTTAGGACATATTGCATTCCGAAAATTGGCCATTTTTTGCGAAAAGCGAAAAAATTACGCTCTGATCATATTTCGGACTTAATATTGATATGAATTACTACTCTACAAGAAACAAAACGGACAGGAAGTTACTGCAAATTTTAATGGCTTTCCTTTAAGCCCCCAAAAAAGTCCGTAAAATCAACATTTCATTTAAAATCATTAAAAAAAAAAAAAAAAAAACGGAAATTTTTATTATTTTGAGAAATTAAAGAAATTGTTTCTGACAAGAAGAAAGGAGGACTGGAAGATTAAAAAAAAAAAAAAAGCTTAGAATGGTATAAAAAAGGGTAACACTATATTACAACGTTATTTTCATATCTAAGAAAAATCTTACAGGTCATTTTCGACATACGTACAGCATGTCCTAATGTACTGTATACGACTTACGCAAAACTGAGAAAAAGTTTCGACTCTTTTTAGTTTTTTCTTTATAACTCCTAAACAATGTAACTTTTGATGATATATGTGAATACCCAATTTAAAAATCTGGTATGGACCCCACACTACTTCCTTTTACGTGTAAATTTCTTAGTAGTTGCCTTAAGTGTTAAAAAAAGTGCTTGGAGTGAGCAAGGTAACAATTCAAATATTTACTCCCCTAATCTGCCACGAAACAATGCAAAAAATATTTTGCAATGGTTAATTTTCTAAATATTGCTGATTTTAATATCATTCAGTGAATTTTTCGCAAAATATCGCCAATAGCGCCAAGTTGAACCCAAATTCGAAAAATATTTTTTTCGCCAAATTTGTCGCCAACTTGGCGATATGTCGCCAAGTTGGCGTCAAACGGCGACCAAAAGCTTGGCGACATATCGCCAAGTGGTCGCGCCAATTCATATCACTTGAGTCTGCATTGAAATTAACACTGATTTACCCCAAAAAAGGGGTAAAACACCCCCTTGGGAACATTCAAATGCAACCACAAGGGGAGGTGCACAACTAGACCATCCTCAGAGCCTACATACCAAGCTAGAAGCTTCTACGGCATATAGTTTTTGAGTTATGCGACCCACATACGCACACACGTACATACAGACGTCACGAGAAAACTCGTCGTAATTAACTCGGGGGTGGTTGAAAAAAATTTTTCGGCTGCTTATATGTTGCTAGGTACATATACACGTGCTGACAGGTCAAAAAAACTAAGGAATTTTCATTCGGGGGTGAGCAAAATCAAAATTTAGACTCAAATTTGAGTGATTTTTTTTTCGCGATCACAATACTTCCTTTACTACGTAAAAGGAAGTAAAAAACGATAAATTTGAAACATTTTAAGCTCAAGTGGAGCTCTGTAAGACCAACGATTTAGGAGATATTGCATTTCGATTTTTTTATGCTTTGACCACATTTCGGAAAAAATACCGACATTAATTTTTACTCCTCAAGAAACAAAATGAACATGAAGTTACAGTAAATTTTATAGGCTTTCAGTTAAGCTCAAAAAGAAGTCTGTAGGTTAACTTTTTACTTTACAATAGCGAAAGAAACAAATATCTGTTCTAGTGAAAAAATGAAAAAAATTTTTGATTATACAATATACATGTGAATAATCATTTTAAATAACACTAAATTTGAAACATTTCAAGCACAAGTGAAGCTCTGTAAGACTAATAGTTAAGGAGTTATAAAGGAAACAATGAAAAAATTCGGAAAATTTCGCAGTTTTTCGCGAGTTACGCGGCAAGCACAAGTTTTAGAAAACTGCAAACTTAGATTTACACTACCCTAAGGGACCCAAATAACATTCAAAAATCAAAACTACATCGCAATTTTGCGAATTTAGCCCTTTTCTTTGCACATTATGACTGAACTATGCGACTTATATGCAAGGGCATTTTTGATCCATAAAATTTAAACAAAATATTTACGATTTACAAATTAGCTCCAAACTATGAAAGGTGATTTCTTTTATTGTCAGTTCTTAAAAATAAAAATAAATAAAAGGGGAATGGTGCACTTTTTCTCTTCAGAAAAAAATAATTTTTATAGCAATAATATCCAGAAATTTTACAAAACTACTATTCAAAATTTTCTTGCATTAATTTTGAAGAATCATTCTCTCACCTTTTCCACTGCTATAATGCATCTCTGTATATGGCGTGGGTTGGAATGGTGAATAATTCAAGGGAGAACCCCCCCCCCCCTATATGATGAGCCCACAGCCCAGGGCCGCCAAATTCTCAACACCCCCCCCAGATATTTCAGCTAGCGACGGCCCTGTGGCTAGGGTGCGTCTTATGCACAGATGAAGAAAATCAAGCTGTTGCAGCCTCATGGACCCTCAAATTCTATCTACTATCCAGACTAAAAATGTTGTCAAGGTGCCCATAAGTGCTATTATTTCGAAAGTAGACCCTAGTAGAAACGGAAAAGGAATTATTTATAACCTCTCAAAACAAGACGTGGAATAAGCCAACCGTCACTTGTAAATAACATTTCGCAGTTTGCAATATTTCTGTATTATATATCCTCAGGAGCCATAGGCATTGCAATAAAGTGGTAAGAGTGTAAAAAGTCGATTCCATTTTTCATCCAGATCCCATTGCTGTCCCATTCTGCAAATTTTACCACATATACACTACATTAGGAAGTAATATATATATTTTTTTCAGATTTTTAAAAAATGCACTTTTTGAAATATTCAAGGTCAAATAATGCTTTTGGTGACCTTGAAATATTAACATTACGAAACCTTGTCAAATTATATATCATTTGAAAGCTTGTTTAAAGAGTTTTACAATGACATATAACAAAAGACTCTAGCTGCAATACAAGCTGAGAAAATTGAATCTTTGTATGTTCAAAATTTCAGTATTTTCCATTTTTTGCGTTTTTTAAGCGGTCTCACACAACAAACTAACAGCTGAAAAAAAATTTAAAAATCAGTTTTTTGTATCACTTTATAGAGGTAATCAACCCTATAATTGTTTTTGAAATTGGTGATGGTCAAGTTTTGAGGCTTGTTGATTTCGACCCAGAGTTTAAAAAGTTAAAAAAAAGTTTGATTATATAATTAACAAAACTGGCATATTTTCCACTTTTAATTCATTGCAGTTTAAACTGAAACTTTCAATCCGTATTCAACCGTAAAACAATAAAAACACATTCTTTTTTTTTTTTTTTTAATTTTAAAAGAAAAATCGGTAGACAATTTATTTCTCTTTTTTCGTTTTTAATAGGCAATTCGACTTAATACGGGAATAAACTAATATTCTTTTAGGTGTACATGCACTAATTTGTACGTTAACCGAATCTCTACTTTTTATAAGCTCGCGATGTATGCGTTTTCGCTTACATCGCGCTTTTTTGTTGTTTCGTAACAAGTACGATATAACGATGGGTTACTGTACTTCTATACATCAGTGGCGTACCTGAGAGGTGTGAGGATGAATTTCCTCCCCGATTGATCCCTCTTTTTAGAGAAGGGAGTGACTATTTAACGCTCGGTGGGAAAATACATATTTTGATTGAACATATATGATGCTGCAATAAGCTTATAGGTTGACTGTTCTGCCCTATAGAGAAGATAGGAGAAGATTCGAAACGTTTAAAGACTATTTCGGAGGAAGGGTCTATTTTGGAGGAAGATGGACCAGGTGTTCTGGTAGGTTCTGTAACGGAAGAAGAACACCGAATCGAGTTAAGAGAATTATTTTCAACGAATGAACATTTAATTTGTGTATAAAGCAGTAAGTAACCGCCCCTAAGCAAGGGCTAAGGCAGAAACATGCAATACACCGCCAACTCGGCTATTTCGATCCATGGACAGCTGTTTCGAGCTTATTATGATCTCATCAGCATGGAATACAAAAGTAGTCGAGTTGGAGGCAAAAATCCTCTTATAAAGCAAAGATAGCTAAAAAAGAAAACTGGTAGCTAATGTGAAATTGGAATACTAGCGATCGACCGCACTTAGTACGGTATACAACTCGTAAATTTTTTTAGGCAGAGCTCAAGGTATGAAACAGTAAGCAAGGGCTAAGGCAGAAACATGCAATACACCGCCAACTCGGCTATTTCGATCCATCCTTAGCCCTTGCTTAGGGGCGGTTACTTACTGCTTTATACCTTGAGCTCTGCCTAAAAAAAATTTACGAGTTGTACTGTACCAAGTGTGGTCGCTCGCTGGTATTCTAATTTCACATTAGCTACCAGTTTTTTTGGCTCTCTTTGCTTTATAAGAGGATTTTTGCCTCCAACTCGACTACTTTCGTATTCCATGCTGATGAGAGCATAATTAGCTCGAAACAGCTGTCCATGGATCGAAATAGCCGAGTTGGCGGTGTATTGCATTTAATTTGTGGTTCCACTCCAACTTTAGTGAAAGAGTAAGTGGGTATGATACGTGCCTACGCGCGAAGGATTCTAAGATTTATGAATCCGGAAGAAAAAAATTGCGTGTCAAGAGCAGGAATCAGTAACTGGGGAGAGCAAGTCCAGTCATTGGCTTAGGAAATGCTGAAACAAAAGAACTCAAGTCACATGGTTCAACTTCGGCGAAAAAGAAACACGTTTTGCGTGAAACTGTTGAAAGACGTCTGACTTCTTCCAATACTTTACTTTAAAATATTTCACCTGACTTGGTATCTTTGTTTTAAAGAGCTGAAGGCTTCACTCCCTCTGTCTTTTATCCTTTATCAATGGTTGCACCCCGTCCTCCTTATATCAGATTTGCTCCTTGTGATTTCGTACTACTTCCAAGTTAGAAAAACGACCTCAGAGGCCGGTGATTATCACTTTCAGAGACTGTGATGGAAGCTTTGAAAGCGATTTTGAAGAAGGGATCCAAAAATGCCTTCCAGATTTCCCCTGAAGACTTAAAAAAAATAATAAAAAAAATCAGTAAGTATTGCATACAAAGACGACTATTGAGACCAGCAACATAAGATTTATTACCCACAGTTTTTGTTTACTAATTATATAATTTATTGATTAGCACTTGTGCCAAAAATATACGGAAAAACCCGGCTTTTTGCCATTAATTTCCATACTAAACTTATGGGAAGAGAAATAAAGAAAGGAAAAAAATAAAAAGTTTCCGAAACGTTTCTGGAAAATAATGGGCAGCTGATGTGTCTAATTTCTACCAGTGACATGTCTGGAAAATGTCAGGAAAGTTTCGTATTCAGAGATTGCATCTACGCTCTTTTTGGGAGAGGTCAATCTGAACAGGCCGTAACCTAGTTGAAGGCCGTTTGGAAAATGTCAGGTAAGTTTCCCGCTTAAGTCAGTAACCTTTTTGAAGAATCCAGAAATTTTCCAAATAAAAGTCAGTAACGTTGCGGCAAAATATCGGAAACTTTCCAAAAACATTTGCATAGGTTTGTGGTAACAGTTTGGCACTTTTGTGTTTTATCAGGAAAGCCCCTGAAGCAGTTTAGCAAATATGGCCAGAGCTAACGCAGCAATTGCAAAAAAATAGCTAAACAGCTTATTTTCTTGCAATGCTACAGTATTCAGAGATTGCATCTACGCTCTTTTTGGGAGAGGTCAGTCTGAACAGGCCGTAACCTAGTTGAAGGCTAAATCGTTGGATATATTTTTCAACTGGGAGTTAAAAAAAAAACACAATAATAACGACGTTGGGTATACCCTTCAACTGGGAGCGAAATATTTTTCAACTGGGAGTTAAAAAAAATACACAATAATAACGACGTTGGGTATACCCTTCAACTGGGAGCGAAAAAAATTTCACAATTAAAAGTCCATATTCATGCAACTTGTTTCAATTCAGGAAACTTTTTCTCAAAGAAACTTGTTTTTTACAGGAAATGGATTCAAACTGACAAAATCCAGAAACGTTATATAGAAATGATCAGTAACGTTTCGGAATTTTTTACACTGCGTGTAACCTTAAAAACTCTTGTTAGTCTACTCAGCTATCTTTAGTATATTACAAAATGTACTCACCTACTCGCTTTTTTATTGCTCCTGCAATAAAAGAGGACTTTGGAAGCTTATATTCTGGAAATCTCTTGACAGGGTTTAAGAAATAAGATTTGGAGCGGTCATCCTGGAAAGGTTGTGGAATCCAAACCTCTTGGCAGGTGACTGAACTGTCTCGAAGGTACAGCAGAAACAACAACCACATGATGAGAAAAAATCTCATCTAGAAATAACAAATAAATAATAATTATAGGTAACGATTTTGAAAAAAAAAACACACACACAACTTTTAAGTAAAGCAATCCTGAGTTTTACTGAAATAAACTATTACAGTAGAAGCCAAACGATTGAATCAGTCACTTTAATGAATCAAATTACCAAAAACCGAACAATATCCAGCTTTATTAAATTAGCTGCTTTATTGAATCAGCCGCTTTATTTAATCAAAGCTGTTTTGAACAAACGTGATTCATATAAGCGGTGGCCACTGTACTTTTTAAGTTTTTTTATATACAATATTTTTAAGAAAATACACTCGAGCCCGCTTAATGGAGTAACCATTTTGCCACAACATATTCTAACAAACGGGATATTCCATTTTCCGGGATCAAAATGATGCATTATAGCGGTTTGGTACATTGAAAATGTATTACATTAAACGGGATATTCTTTTAACCGATATTCAAATAAGCGGGCTCGACTGTAATTACTAAAGAACTTATATGCCGTTGGAATAGTCTGAAAAGGAAAAAAAACGTAACTTTCTAACTAATTGTCAGAAGTGCCAGAATTATTAGTTGCATTTTGCAGTTTGTTCGAGAGTACCTAATTATACGCAATTTTACTTGCATTTTTGTTCAATGAAAAATTATTTTTTTACTTGTTGCATGTACACATGAATGCATGTTTACGTCTTTAAGATGTCACCGGTAACAAATACAATAGATTTAGTCAGGACCTTTTTTCATACTTTGCCTAAATAGCATTTGTTATTCTATAGAATGCCGAGGTAGCCCCTTTTATGCCATGCTTAGGGAAAATATGTTATAATTCTTATACTTGCCTAAAAACGACTGGCACTATGTACAAAGCATAGGCATTCTATAGAGTTTGCTTGTTTCATACTTTGCCAGTGTCATACACAATAATCATATAATTGAAGGGTTTGGAGGATGAAGGGGCTATGTTACATTTTTTGAAAATGCACTCTGGACAATGTTAAGCAGTGGATACAGGTAAGCAAATAAAGCATGGTACATCTAAAAATAGATGTCATTGGACCCACTTCATAGGCTCACTTAACGACAAAACCAGAAAACGAAAAAGCTACAACAACTGCAACCATAAAACTTTGAACTTTAATTACTCGCAATTTCGGTTTTGTCACATAATCCCGTCATCTCCCAAGCCAGTGGTGGCCAACCCACGGCACGCGTGCCACAGTGTGGCACGGCAGAGCAGCAGGAGTGGCACGCGAAGACTTGAAGAAAATTTTTTTAAATTGAGAGCATAATCCCAAAAACTAAGACTCCTACTCAGAAATATATAGAACCATGAGCTGACATGTTTCAGGAGGCTGACATACCCATTGCCAACACAATTGTACATATCGTTAGTTTTGGACATTCAAAAATTTATACAAAAATCTCAAATATTACAATACGGGCAAAAAAAAAAAAAAAAAAAAACGAAGCTATGTTTACTGGTTAATTTTTGTTATTTAAATTAATAATGCATACTTAATGCTTGAAAAAATTTCCGCTAAATCATTAAATTTAAAAGATGTTTCAGTACTGATTGTACCGTGTTTGTACCACCAACACCATGCACCAATTATATGAGCTAGCTTTGTGTGAGTTTTGCGGCAAGAAAGAGCATTACATTTAGGTTTTGAATTACTTGTCAGTACGTTATGCCAAACTTTCGAGTTGTGTCACTTTTCTAGCTCATGAGCGATATTTGTGCATAACACGAGTGGAACTTTCGATGTTGTAGAAGAATTTTTGAATTTACGGCTAAATACTTTCAGCGCCAGGTGAGGAAATGTTTGAAGAAGTTAACTCTGTCACTAAAATAAAGAAACCATCAGAATAGACAAAATTCGGTATTGGTGGCAGAAAAGGAGCGCCTTAAGTGTTTTTTGCTGCATTGATTGACATTTTTTTTGGAAGACAAATTCTTAAGGCTCATTGAATAGGGTCGAGTAACTTGTCAACCTTTTCCCAGGTGAAAGTTTTTTAAAAAAAAGTGAAGAGGTTGACAAGTTACTTCTTCATTGAAATGTGCCAAGATAGCTATATAAAGGAAAAATACTCATGCTGTTTTAGAATTTGAGGGAATGTGTTTTAAAATATCTTGAAAGAATAAGGGAATGTTATTTACGAATGAAAATTAGCAATTAAATTCAGCTATTTCATACTTTATTGTCTGGCGCCTAAATAATTCAAATTTAAGATTTTAGGGCAAAAATTGTTTCCTAAACCCATATAGATCATACACATTCCTTTACAATGAAACTTCCAAGTAATTTATTTCTCTTGACTTCGGAGAAAAAAGATTAACACATTTCACATCAATACTGGAAGTAGCTACCCAAAGTTAATAAAGTCCTCAGGATTGATAGTAAAAAGTTTACATCTGTTTTGAAGTATGCACTCAGTAATATATAAGTTTGATAAGTTTTAAGATGACAAAAAATTACTGTTGTTTTCAAATTCTTCGTCGATTTCTTTGCAAGACATTACTTGTTGTCTACCTAAAATCCAAACTAAAATTGCCGACATGTTGCGTCTTATAGCATTGGAAATCAAGTACAAAAGCCTACTTTCACTGCCAGTCATCCAAATTACATTGAGTTTTGCAAATTTGTATCAACAACTTCTTTTTTATTTACACGCTTTAGCTGTTTGGTGCTGTCCTAACTTTTCTTCAAAAAATGTTTGTGAACAAAAATATTTTTTAATGAATATAAAAATAATTATAATAGTATTGAATGCTAACTGATAGTACTTAAAACACTGATATGTGTTAGCTTTTTCAATAATGACGGGGTAAAAGAGGGACCCATCCATAAGCTATATTAAGTACTGACAGTTTAATTTTTAGATTTTTTTTTTTTTTTTTTGTTATTTGCTTATATTTTAAGCGCAACCCTACTGACTTAACGTATAAAAGTTTTTTTAACGCTATCTCGAATACTCGGATTTTTTTCGTTTGTTTTATCAATTTCACCCTTCAAACTGACGTGAAAAAATCTACTAGTTAATTGTACTAGCTAAAAATGTACTAGAAAATCACCGAGTCAGTCAGCAAATAATCTTTTTTAACTCTTTAAAAAAATTTCAGTTTGTTGAAAAAATTGAAAGTGGCACGCCGAACTTTTTTCACCTAGATAGTGGCACTCTTCCCAAAAAGGTTGGCCACCCCTGTCCCAAGCCCTAAAGCAGAATTTTTTATCGCCTGCTGGCAGTATGTTTAAAGTTCAGTTCAGAACTACCGTACACTGTATCGTGCAACTGCATTACATAATGGAGGAAAGTGACTGGATCTTCTTAAATATTAGAATATTAATTTTTACTTTTTTAAATTTTAAAACGAATTGAAAAAAAAAGTCTTGTCTTTTCTAAATTGTACGCGTACATCTTCTGATCCGCTATATCTTCCGTCACACCAGGAACGCGCAAGAAAGAACCAAGCTTGATCCCGGGGGTACAGTTTGGAACACCGTATTCTGTTTCTTCCAAGGAATTCTCCCCAAGAATGTTATTCGCCTCTGAAGTATTCCTCGGCGTCATGTTAAAATGCAAAATACTTTTCGTGGCTGATACAGGAACATCTTAACGTAAATATCTTTACGGTAGTTTCTGAAAGTTAATGTATCGTGCGTGCATGTCCTCGAAATGCTTAAGAGTCTAAGAAATATTTCTCTTTCTACACAAAATGACCCATAAGAGACCGTGCTGAAAGGAAGTGATGAGAACAGAAACGTTGCATTTTAAACTCCAGGAAGAAATTATAATTTATTTTATAGTTCAGTTCAAGTATATTTTCGTATTTGTATTTAAGTATATTTTAATTCAGTTTTAATATCAAAATAGTTACCTATATTTTGAGAAAAGTGTCTAATTTTGTTTCATCAATCGAAGGCAATATCTTAGATGATATGAATTTGATTAAAATAGCCAGAGTGAGGATTGTAATAAGCGTATTACCTTCAAATAATTACCATTAAGACTTCAACAAATATTTGTTAGCGTGATCAGAGTAACTTTGTGATGCAGTATTGATTTTTTACATGTTCCCTAGAGTGAAGACAAACTCAAAAATAACAGGAATTTAACGCTGTGTTACGACAGCTATAAACGAGCTACAACTTGTTAATCACTCAACACAATATGACCAACACAGCATACTGCAAATAGTTTTGCACTTTAATTTTTTCTCCAACGATTCCCTATTTCTATTTATTTATTTATTTATTTTTCTGCTAGACTTTTTTCCCCAAGTCGCGGAAAAAGCTTACTTGCTTAAACTCTATCAAATGTTCAACTGTGCAGTTTCTGACAAGTACTAAACCGTTAATACAGGTAATTTTTGCAATAACTGGACTTGTTACCAGTAAAACTACTAAAGCAATCACTATATAAAGTAAAACTATTTCATGGCTTTTACTTAACCTACTCTGTTTAGTGAACTTATAATGGTAAAGAATTTGTTTAATTTCTCTCCCTCTTCTCTCTCTTCTTTATATCGAAAAAAAAGTCAAATGGACGAAAATGCAAAAAGTCAAAAACTGTCATTTAATCCGTTAAAGATACTTTTTTATAGGAACAATAGTCGATTTCTTCAAGAAGCCACAGTATTATTACAGCAAACTCTCATCATATCGGACTCTATTAAACAGGATTTTACTTAATCTGAATAGCCATATACGAACAAAAGGCGAGGTAGCTCAATAATGTGTTTTTGTATATATGTATTGTATTTTTGTAATTTTCTGTTATGCCATTTTATATTTTAGTCTTTTGAATTGAAAATACAATTTTCACTATGTGTAGCGGTTTGCTCACGTGCCTTGGCTAAAGACACAGATCCTGCTAAGTTAATTCCACAAAAAATTAACAAATGGCTATTAATCAGAAAAAAAATCTCAAGGAATCTAGGTTAGTGAAACAAAGTATTAAATTCAAAACTTATATAATACTTTTGATGAAAACTTTGTGGTTGATGGCCCGACCCCAAGAATTAAAAGAAATTCTGAGGCAAAGATTTGTTTTAAAATTCATTAAAAAATTTCTGGACTGAATATTAAAAAAAAAAAAAATCACTTCGAGATGCATCATCCGAGATTTAAAACTAAATCCAAACTGAATTTCAAGTCTGTAAGTGTTGTAGATCCGTTTGGATATCGCACACAGACACATGGATAGATATTGACTTTTATGTAAGTAAAGATAATCTTGTGAAAAAGTAAATTATGTTCCCTGAACACAATATTTAAAAAACCAACTCATGCTGAATTACTCGTAAATAAAAACACATTTAAAAAATCATATTTAATACCGTTGAAGTTAGTTTTTTAGAATATATTTGAAAATAAATAGTATGAATTTCTAAATTTCTATTCTTTCTCTTCAAGAAAAATTACCTAAAATTATTTCTGCTGAATTGTGAGTAAAATGATTAATCAACATCAGGGCCCAATGCAGACCGATTTTGCTACCGTTTATCGGTACCTTCACAAAAATAAAATAATAAAAACGGTACCTTCACAAAAATAAAATAAAAAACGGTACTTTCACAAAAACTATTGAAACACGGCCGGCGCCAGGCATTTTTTAAATTGTTATTTGTTTTGTTTTTCGTTTGGATTCGTTTATTAGACACGTTAGTTATGGTTGATGTTTTTTTTTCTTAATTTATTCCACTTCCTTATCGGATGATTTGGAGAATAAAATAACATCTGAATAAGCAGAAATTCTATCACCCTTTTCAAAATAGATCTTTTCAAGGGTGTTGCAGTTATGGTTTTCGATGTCAGACTCTAATTTGTTTTGTTTTTAAGCAGTAACTAAACACAAACTGAACTTTGGGAAAAAAAAATTTTTACATCGTATAAGTTGCAGGAGTTAAAATTCAGCTTTTAAACAGGTGTAAACGGCGGCGCCTTATCTACCCGAAAATATGGTATGTAAATAAAAGGAAAATTCAAGAATAAACTGGACCACTTATTTTATTTCTATTGATAAGTGGAATTTAAGGTTGTTTACTGTTGTGAAAGGAAGAAAAATAGTCTTCACAATTACTCAGGCATGTTATTACTTTTTTTTTTTGAGTATTAGTCTTTTTTTATGGTGTTTGTCAAAAAAATTATGAATTACTATGTAAGTTCTTTTCGTATTATTTAATAATATGATTATAAATGTAACAATGACATGAGTTTTTCGTCAAAAATTCAATAACTTAAAATGTGCTGTGAAAAAATAGCGAACAAGAAGTATATTCACAAAAATAGGATGACGATTAAATACATTCACAAAAATAGGTAGTAAGATAAAAATCCTGGATTGGGCCCTGAACATGAATACACTAACAAAATTCCGAAACGTCCCAGATTATTTCCAGCAATGTTACGACATGGTTACTTACGGGTTAGTTACATCGCTTATTTTACCAGTTTCCAGTTTAGGCCAAATGTTTTGGAGGAAAGTTTCCTGAATTGCAACAAGTTGCATGAATGCACACTTCTCACTGACGTCAAAAATATTATTATCTTCCAGAGTCAAAATATACTCAGCTATTTTGTTCAGTGTTTCGCTTTCAACTCCACTCAGCTCAAGCATCGCCCAGATTGACTGTGGTCCGAATGATTGCGAAATTTAGTCTCTGGATAGAAGATTAAGGTGTTAAATACTCGCTTGCAAATCCATATTAACTTCGGCCGTATTTGCTAAATTGGTTTAGGAGCTTTCGTAGTACATCAGGATGGCGCCTAACTGTTTTTTAAACATGTGTAAATTTTCACGTAAGGTTCCTGATTTATTCCCAAAACGTGACTGGTTTTTGTTGGGAAGGTTTCTGAAATTTTCCTGGATAATTTCATGATGGTTTTGTTGGGGCCGTGGTGGCCCGATCGGTAAGGCATCGGACTCGTGTCCGGAGGGACCCGGGTTCGATCCCAGCCGATCAAAGATCCACCGTCTTGATTAATGGTGGCTGGGAGGCGCTAAAAATGTCGTGGTCACAAAGTCCTCCAAGTGAAACGATACCTCTGGGGGTGCCTGGGCCCAGGGTTCGCTCGACCCTAGGTTCTGGTTCAAAATTAAGAACAGAGCTCTCTTCAGGGCCCTATCCCGGTTAAACCACGAAGTTGTGGTAGGTACGGGGGACCCTGGAGGTGTGAAATGAAATGATGGTTTTGTTTTCAGCGGGAAATTATTGTTATTATTATTATTATTATTATTAGGCGGGATGTATTGCTGGAAAATTTTAGGCACATTAATTGTCTATTATTTTCTAGGGACTATTTTGATTCCCCCCCCCCTTTTTTTTTAGAAGAGTGAGGCTCAAACTTTTTCACGCTTATTGTTTTTCTTATGATGACACAAATTGTCAAAAATTGGTAATTTTTCTTAAGTTGGTATTTTTTGCTAATTCAGTTGTAATTTTTAAAACTTTCAACTAATATAATATTTTAACATCATGAGACTATTTCCTATAGCACAGTTAAGTACACAATAGTTTTTTAATACTATTATACACTCCTTTTGGCTCATCTTTAAAGTAGACTGATATGTTTCATTCGTACCGCTTTGACTGAAATACAGAGTTTATCATATATGTAAATACAAACACACGCCAAATAAATAATTTATTTAATTAAATAATTAAGATAAAAATGAAAAAAAAAATTCTGAAAAGAGACTAAACTGAAAATAGGAAAATTTCGAAAAATGTTGTCCCAGTTTCGTTCTAGAGTTAGGAGTTGGAAAATATCAACTGAATACCAGAAAACTTGCATGTTTTATCACTTAATTCTTTTCTTTCTTTCCCATATTATGACCATAAACAAGATTTTTTATGTCTAGTTTTTTGTATTTAAGTCAATTATACAAATTCAAATAAACAGTCAACAATGCTTTAAGAGTGGAATTTTACTTGTTTGTTTTTATTTGTTGTTGAGACGAATGAGACTTTCTTACTAAAAGTGTTTTTTTCCCTTTACAGAGTAAATATACTGGAAAATTTTTTTTACAGATATTATAAATGTTAGAAAAGAGCGTACATTAAAGAGATAAATCTTTTATCTGTCCTGCCCTTTAGAGCGTATATTGTTTTAAAACATTTTTCGTTTCAACATCACTAACTGCGTCCGGTAGTGAATTTTGACCACTATTAGAGTCGGGTGAAAATCCCCCCCCCCCCCCCCCACACACAGAAGGCAGGAAAAAAATGGGTTCATGCTTGCAAAAAGGAATTTATATCAGTTACGAAATCATGATTTAATACCTCAGGCAAATAAAGAAAATCAGTTGACTGTTTCAGCTGTAAAAAAAAAAATGTGAACATTTTCAAAAAATTTCTATTTTTGATTTTAAAATTTGGGACAAAAATTGGTTGAGTTGGACAAGAAATTGAAGCATTAGAAATACCTAATTTAGTTGTTCTGCCACTTTTTGGTGTTCATTAAACTTAAACGGAAAGGACTCAAGTGTTTTTAATTCCAAAAAAAAAAGAAAAAATGGAAGAAATTGAGATTTTTTTTTTAAATTGGTGGTCTCGCAACGCAACCGCCGCCCCTCAAAGGGTTAAGAACCACGCACTGTCATCCATATTTCTTTCATTTTGGCATTGAAAAAAATTGGACAGAAAGATTCGCATTACAGTGCTGAATAAGTGAAAACAAAACTCTTTTCGCTTAATTTTCATGCCTAAAATAGAAGAAGAAGTAGAAAAGAAGAACATGAAACCTTTCTGATAAATTCATGTTTTCGCAATCAAGAATTGCAGCTAAGCTCCGTTCTTTTAAAAGTTATAATTTTCATGGATTTTAGTTTACATTTTCAGATTTTTTATTTTCGCAGATTGAACACTGTTATCAATTTATAGATTGACATAAACTTTTGTGTATTTTTCACAACAGCTTGCTTGCTAATATACTGCAGGCTCTTTTGCTCAAGTGAACTGTATTTTTGGAAAAAGGAAGAGATGATAGTTAATATATATATATATATATTTTTTAAATCAGAATGGTGGTTCTGCTATAACCATGTAATTTCATTTAACAGTAACTAAAAAACATTTTGGGATAATTAATTGAAACTTGAATGTGTTGATAGATCGAAATTTTCCAAATGTGTTTTGAGTTATTATCTTATTCTTAGAAGGTTTTGTGGTGAAGCGATATTCTTGGCGAAAGTTTAACTTTTGCTATTATTAGGGCCCAACTAACTAAACGTAAGGCCCAACCCTCACAATAATTTAATAATTTAATAGAATTATTGTGGGCGTTGAGTGATGCCCGCAAAATATGTCTAATGGCTTTTATTGAATTCCTTAGATACAATTGTTTTGTCATTTCGTTTTATAATTTTCTGTTATATACAGATTTAAATGTAAGTAGATATATCATTAATGGTAGCACTTGAAAAAATATTTAATACTAAAATTTTAAGTACTTTATCAAGTAAGACCCACAAAACTCCTTTTCAGATATGCTGACTTTAAAATTAAATAAATAGCGAGCGACCCACTTACCCCTTCCTATGGGGTAAGCGGGTCCCCAGTGTGATTTTTTAAAGAATACAATCATTAAAAATATTTAAAGTGTTGCTTTGGGAAATAATGCTAGCCTTTAGTTCTTACTAATAATGTTCAAGATTAAATGTCAACAAGTTTAAAATATTTTGTTCCAAAACTTTTGTATAAGCCTTCAAAAATGAACTGTCTTAAAAAGGGGTTTCAAACTTACCCCAACCAACCCAATTCGACTAATTTATATAACAACTGCATTTCGTTTTCTACGCTAGACTCCAAAAGTTTCCGATATTTGTGGAATTGTGAAAATTTTTGTTCAATTAAGGCAATTTTTTTTTTAAATAAAGCTTTAGAGCATATAAAAGTTATATAACCTTAAAAACTGTTCTGAGATATAAACTGTGAGACTATTCTACTTTAAAAAGTATATAAACTAGGTAAATAATCAGAAATTAATATCCTTAAAAGGGTAGTAACGGATTTCCAATTTTGTGAAAGATCTCTAATATGACACCATTTCAAATAAATGATGTGCTATATGGGCGAAAAGCAATACCTGTAATATTATAAAATTCAAAAGTCAAGGCAACAATTTTATACAGAGTATAAATAGCATAGTTCAAAACGGTCCTATATGTTTAATAATTTAATATATGTACCTAGATTCTTATAATAAAAAGAAATAGCTCATCAGGCATATGAGCACGAAATGGTTTTCCATAAATCATTAAGTCAATAGTTTAAAAATGTAATTTTAAAGAATCTAAAACTTGGAAAACTAAGACTCTTCAAGTTAAAAAAATAAAACCACTGAGGTTATCTAAATTAAAATTCTGAAATTAAACTAATCATCACAAACAAATTCAATTCTCGTCTTTCATCGTATGTGTAACAAAATTCATTGCATTTTCGAGTTAATACCTATTTGAAATACAGAAGTACTTACTCTGGATTTTCAGCACTTTTTCTTCTAATAATATACGAAAGTTTTTGCTTTTAGTGTGAATATATATTCTCAGGAAAGTTTAGCTGACTTTAAGCTTCAGGTATTAACTGAATATTTTCCAGGAAAGCGACTCCTTATTTTACTGATATTTCTGCCAGAGATGCGTAGCTAACCACCAATCAGAAAGCTCATGCTTCCCTGACAACCAATAGCTGCCTTCGGTATCTCTGCGGCCGCATCAGAAAGGAAAAGGGAAGAAATTAGATTCCCACGATATAAGGATAAATATTTCCACCCTTTAAATTTTCAGATTGCGGCGGAAATGTTGTTACAGAAATCGGTTTTTCTCCATTGAAGAGTTCTTGTGATGGGGGAAAAAAACCGAAAAATGAACCAAATATGTGATTGCACGTTATAAATGGTGTTTATTTTTCGTAGCTGTTGTAAATGATTGTTTTGGGTTTTATTACATCCGATTTTGTCGTTTTGGGAGAGGTGCATTTTCTCAGGATTTCATGAAATATGATAATCTAGATGTGCAGAAGTGTTTTCTTTTCGTGTGTGTGTGTGTGTGTGTGTGTGTGTTTTTCTTACGTCATCAATGGTGGGAAGAAATTCTATTTTTATTGCATTTAAATCATCTTTCGGAAGCATCGTCGTGACCGGCAGTAGATTATACGCATGATTTTTAAATTCACACATGCACAAACATTCGTTTGAAATATATTTCAGATGGCCTCTTGACATTTAAATTTTAATCTTAAAAATAATGGCGGAAAACATGAACGTAAAACCTGTTGGCGAAAATATTTACGTACGAATGTGAAGGGCCAGGGGGAAAAAAGATGAAAGTCACTTTTCGTCAATTTTGAGATATTAGCGCTATCTAGGGGATATGAAGGACTTATATCATCTGGTAGAACAAGGGGGGAAAAGATGAGAAGCGACCGAAATGTGCATAAAAAACTACATAAGGAGCTTCGAGAAATCAAACTTTGTTCTTCGTTTTTCTCGAAATCGCTTTTTGGTCACTTTCATCTTTTTTCTCCCTGGCACTTCATGTTTTTTGGGTACTTTCCAAATTGTTTATTTACTTTTTTTCAGGCGTCGACTGCTGTTGCAAATTTATAGATTTCGTTGATGGGATATCTGTACCCCGGGAGGGGTACTTTATCTCTTTGCGGGATTTTTTACTGGTACTTTTTCGATATCGAAGTTCAAAAAAAGTAATTTTAGACGAGTTTTAATGATGTTGGGGGAATGGGATTTGGGGCTCTCCCCCGGAAATGTTTCGGAATTGAAGTCCGAAAACTTTGTGATCAATATTTCTTGACCCACTCTTGGCTGTACCTCTATCAGAGATAATGAAGTCACTTATAGTATTTGTGTCACGTACCGAGATTCACAGTGAGAAAGTTCTGAAACGTCAAGCAAAAATTTTCCAAGAACTTACTCGTAAATAAAAAGTGTTTCATAATGATTTTGTTAAAGGCACAAAACGAGAAACGTAATCACTGAAGTTTACATGCGATCGAAAAAGACAGTATTTCATACTACGCATCAATGACCATAGTTACGTATATTTCAACTTCAACATATTACAACTTTTTAGTTATATATTCATTCAACGCTACAATTGTACACCTTTCTTCTTACAAGTTCAACAAGAAGCCATTTTTCTCTCAAATAATAAGTAATTTTCTGAAATGACTTATTGTCTGTTTTCTACTTAATTCCTTTTCCTCACATGTTTCCAACTTTTTATTCAAACGAAACATATTACCGAGTCATGTTCTTCTTTGCACTCAGCTATGACTTGCAAGTATAACTGCTTGAGTAATTTTTAACTGAAAAAGAAACCTTTAAATTACCTTTTGCATAATTCTAACTTTAACTTTCTGTCAAACGGAGAAGTACAATGGTGGGATCTCGAAATACGATCTTCAAATGATAAGCTTCCACAACGAGATCGAAGCGGTTGCTACCAGTCCCATCTGCACACGAATTTTGAACTCGAAAGTATAACCATGCTATTTCCATCTTCTTTTGTATATACTTCACGATAAGGAAATCCTTTCTAGTCACAAGCTTTCTCTTTTTAATCCAGGTGGTATATTACGGGGTATTACACGAAAGTATATAAAAAAATCTTTTTCCGGGGATGACTTCACATCAACGCCTGGAAGCTGCCCACTTGCAGTCTTGTTGTCTAAAGATTCTTACAAGAAATGTTGCAACCGAATCCTGACCATGGCTTTGCCTGGGTTGTTGCCATGGCCTGCTTTTCCATCAGCTTCATTTTGGCCGGTCTTGCCCGTGCTTCGGGTTTTCTGTACATGGCAATCATCGATTTGTATCATGTGGGCAGGGAATCCGCTACCACCCCATTCAGTGTTCGATTCTGTGTGAGGAACATGTGTGGTAAGTCAAAAGAATTTATTTCAAGTTACATTAAAAGTTTTTATTCACAAAGAAAAGGAAATTTCTAGGGAATGTATTTAAATTACTGCAAAGACTTTATCTTAAAACTCAGGAAGTGCAGCTGATTTTCAGGCAGAAAAACGTGTATTTGAATGGAAGTTTAACAACACCACTAAAAATACCTATTTTGTAATTTTTTTTCTTTTTTTATTTCCAATTGTAGGCTACTTCCAAAAACAAAAATAAGAGCGCAATTGAAGGGCTTTGGAGAGGAAGGGGGTTATGTGATAAAACCGAATTTGTGAGTAATAAAAGTTCAAAGTTTTATTGTTGCAGTTGATGCAGCTTTTGTATTTTCTGGTTTTGTCGTTAAGTAAGCGCATGAAGTTGGTCGAATGACATCTACTTTTCGATGTACCAAGTTTTAGTTGCTTGCCTGTATCCATTATTTACATTGTCCAGAGAGTATTTTCAAAAAATGTAACATAGCTCTTTCATCCTCCAAACCTCTCAATTATTATAGAAGCAACAATGAGAAGCGAAGGACATTACGTAGAGACATATTTTGCGCGTAATTGCCAGAGCCTCCAAGAAACGTCCTTACACAGTCTGACCTATATTGCGCATCTTGATGTTCTGACACTTTAACAAAGAAGCCCCCAAGAAGCAATGTATAAAGAGAAGGACTTCCCCCAGGAATGAGATCCCTTACAAAAATTTAACTGCACAAAGAAATCTTTAGAAATTCTGCTTTAAAAATAAAAGTATGAAAAGTTCACACATTCGTTGGTCGGACCATTCTATTTTGCGTACTACGTCAGTGAAATTGTTTTCTTTCTGCCGAAAGAGGAAAATAATGAAACAATAAAATGGGCTATTAAAATTTTTATTCAATCAAAGATTACTATTGTTTTCCGAAACATGAAACAATTCTTTTACAAAATGTGAGTGAAATTTTTGATCGAAATTACAGTCATGTTTCATGTATTTTTAAAGACGCAAGTTCTCAGAGTCAGTATAGGCAAAATTTCTCACCAATCTCAGTTTCGCGTCAAGGAGACTATTACAATTTTTATTGAATCAAAACAAAAATGTTTTGAGTTTATCGAATCATAAAATCATCTTGCACAATTCCTGCCCTAAATAGAGTAGGCTTTTTGATTTGTGTTGCCGAAAAATCCTTTTCCAAACACTTCTAAAGAGTTACAAATGTTCTCACAACTTTTCAATTTGTTCCAAATAAAAAAAGCTGACATTCAGTTCGTCTGAGTCAGTCATTTAGTCCTTTCAGTCTTGTAATTTCTTTACTCATGCATATTTCGACGAATATGAACAGTGTTGCCGCGCCGTGTGGATCACGGGATGGTAATTGCTGGGTATGTGAGCTTAGAAGTAGCCAGCCATGGGAGGCGTTGAGAGAGTTCAAAGTTGCCCTGTAGTTTGTTGTATTTCAAGAGCACAACATTTGGAGTAGCGTCGGTAGCAGGTTTGGAGAGTTTATAGGTCCCCCTCCGTTTCTTGAACAAAGAGGATAGTAGTGGAATACCACAGAATTTCATCTTAAAAAGAAAAAAAAAACATTTATAAAACTTGCAGTTTTAAGATAATTTTATAGTAATCTGATATATATATTTTTCACGGCGGTTCTTTTTGTTATTATTATTAACCAAACATAGTGGCAAAAGACTGCTATACATTACATAGTGCGCATTGACTCTAGGTGACTTGTTTGCGTTCTACTTCGGCAATAAAAGAAAAATATGATTTGCCATATTTGCTCTTCATATTTTAAAACTAGATTGTGATGGAACTTTTACTTTTTGATCAATTTATTTGGCGGATTATTTTATATTTTAAGGGAGCTTTCAAAGTGGTTTAAATTATTTGGATAACTACTTCATTTTTTTATGGAACATTTATTGGTATTTAATGGATATGATTATATATTTGAAGGAATGATTCATTGTAATGGGTTTCAATCAGTTAGTTTATCTGACGGATTATTTTTCATGTTTGTTCCAATATTCCATTGTAAATGCGTTAAGGCGCATTTTTAGTCTTAGCGATTATTTTTCATTTCTCTTAATTATCGTCATGTGTGGCAAAAGTTACATAAAAGTATTAATTTGGCAAAGCCATACATTTTTCGGCTTTTTAATAAATTTTAAAATAAAGCAAATTAAAATAATAATCGAAATAAAAATAACGAACTGTTTCAAGCATGAAAAATCAGGCCAAAAGAAAACTCGCCAAATACCTTTTAAATGTTCCGTTTACATCGAAAATATTCAGATAAATATATATCGAGTCATTAACAGCGTCCAAATGTTCCTTAAGTTTAAAAAATAAAAAAAGTAGAGCAAGCTTGGCGATGATGTAAGGATATTTATTTCTATGTTCGCTAAGGTAGATAGAAAACAAGTCACCAAGGGAAATGACCTTCCTTTTCCAGAAGAACTTTTTTTTTCAGTCAGTCAATTAAAATGACAAATTATAGTTTGGTATTTCGTAGTAGTAGCTACTATTGACCAAGCAGGGTAGCAACCACTAAGGTAGCCATATAGTAGTAAGTTGTCACCAACTAGAAAATCCTTTGTTTCCAATAGCGATAAAACCGTTACGTTCTGTTACCAATGTGTCTCTATTTTTTTCCTCTGCTTTCTTTAAAAGGGATCTAAGGAATAGCTTTAGTATTATTCCCCGGTTGGCAACTTTTCGGCTTGGCGACTTTTTTTTTTTTTTTAAATCTAAAAGCAGAATGGTAACAAAAGCTATGAATTACAAGCAAAACACAAGACAACACAATCGGCGAGTTATCCAACCCGGGGACAATGCAAAAGCTATACGGGATCCAAGAATGACAAGAAGAGACTCTGCACGAAAAATGCAATTTGCGCTGAAATATATTTTATATAATTTCTCTGACCAAGGAAGAGAGCTATAAATAAATGATTACTTACTTTCACACAATTATTTCGCAAAAATTCACAAAACTAGTAAATTTTGAAAGAGCAGAAGCAGAATTCCAGCTTAAAGCTTTCTCATCGGCTTCGAAGTGAAAATTTTGGTTTTCATTCCCTCTGTTGTAGAAATACGCCATTGTTGCAACAATGAAATAACATATGTTGAGTTGTAGTTTTTTTTTCCACATTTGGCAACAATACATGAAATTTATATTGTTGGGCACCATACTTCCAACGAGTAATATTATCTATAAATTCATACTTGATTCTAAAATAATAGTAAAATATTAGTAACATAGGGAGATAGATACACACAGAGAGATGTAATAGAACACTATCACAGCAAGTCAGCTGATTAGCTCCTCCTGCACCTATTTACACTAAAAATCCTTTATAACAACTGTAATTGAACAGGATCTGCTATACTTTATATCAACTCCGAGTTCAATTAAAAGATTTGCTCAGATAAAAATTCCAGTTCCAGCTTACAAAATAATAATAATAATCTTAATACTATTATAAATGCGAAAGTTTGGATGTTTGGATGTTTGGATGGATGGATGTTTGTTCCTCTTTCACGCAAAAACTACTGAATGGATTTTAATGAAACTTTTACCATAATGTAGCTTATACATCAGAATAACACATAGGCTATAATTTCTAACGATATTCGAAAAAGTTTGATTGGTAGCGCTTTTTTCATTCCAATTTAAGGTACGTTTTTCGCATAAATCCGCGAAGGCTTCCAGCAAAGTAATTCAGTATTTAGTGCATCATCTCAACTCCCTGTCGATAGCTAGAATTGCGTATATCATTTCCGCTTTTTGCATTAAATGTTCAAGGCTTTTCTCAAGTCAAATCAAAAAGTAATTTTTTTTTCAGCTTCATGGTTATTATAAAGGTTTTTACATAGACATTGGAAACGAACGCGCCAGCTCTTGAACGAGCTTTTACTCTATGATTTGTATTTTAAAACATTAGTAGATTGTTCACGGCGTCAATTATTTTCTCGAATTTTGTAAATATGTGTTTTAGAGTATCGGTAACGTAACCGCTAGAAGAGATTGGCAACTAATAAATTGATTAGGTTCATTATTTTCGAATTTGATGGAGCTTTAAATACAACTTAACGGTACAGTGCGTCGCAAAAGTTTAAGCACAACCGAAATCTTTTGATAAAATGAAAACTATACACCAAAAAGCTTTGAAATTTTTACTGTTATTAAACAAACAGCTTACAAATCCATGTTTCGAATTTGGAAACAATTCATAGAAATTAAAATACGATTACATGATAAAATCAAAATTTTGCTGTCGCAAAAGTTTAAGCACAAAAAATATTTTTGGAAAAAAAAAAAATAGAACCGACTTCAGTTGGAAATTGCTCTAAAAAGTAAAAAATAATTTTTTTCTTTGAACACCATCGAAACTACTTTTAAACATAAGTTTTGAAGTCGGCGCAAAAACGATAGGTAAAATGATATTTAACCATATTTTGCCAACATTTTTTCAAAGAAACCATTGAAAATCAAAAGAAGAATATTTGTACCATTACACAAATGTGTGGTAATCAATGAAATGAATCCATTAAAATTTATATTTATAGTTGAATTGTAGTTGCGTATGATTCTATACATTGTTTTTGCGCCGACTTCAAAACTTATGTTTAAAAGTAGTTTCGATGGTGTTCAAAGAAAAAAATTATTTTTTACTTTTTAGAGCAATTTCCAACTGAAGTCGGTTCTATTTTTTTTTTTCCAAAAATATTTTATTTCATTCTTTTTAGTGTAAATGCACTTAAAATAATCAAAATATAGTTAAAAAACCATGCAGCTGTTCAAATAACTTGCAGACCTGGACTCGATCTCATTCCATCAGGAACTTCAACCCGACGCTTTTAACCACTTGACCATCGGGTCGCTCATTGAAGTAAGGATTTACGACAGCACATATTGTTTTTAAATAACATGAATTTTTAGTTTTTCTATCATAACTTTTTTTCTAGTGAACAAATATCGTCATATGAATACATGGTACCTAAGTTAACCATCTCCTATCGATTTAAAAAAAATCATCCAAATCGGTTCAGTAGATCAGATGTTATGTGCGAACAAACAAACAAAAAAACATACGCTTTGAATTGAGAACCTCCTCCTTTTTTGGAGTCTCTTAAAAATTGAAAGTAAAAGTAAGTAATTTGAATTGTGGGAGAAGGAGTTAGAGTAAGACTTGGAAAATTGGTGCAAGTTTTTGCTTTTCATGGAAAATAATTTTCAACTAAAGTGGACTCGTTAGCTTTTTTCAAACACCACAACTCAAAATCTTATTTTTTAAAAAAGTGTGTCACTTTAATGATCATTCATACCCCCCCCCTCGCAGTGCAAAAAAACATTACACTGCAGATTTTTCCCAATAACTCAACACTCATGGTATTTGATACATTTTATTTGTTTGTAATGATGTTTTTTGGTCACAACCAATATGAAAATCACAAAAATTAGTTACTTTAATTTTTAACATATATTTATCATCTTCAGAATTTTTGACTTTTAATTTTACCTTGAATTTGACGTAAATGCAAGGTATAAAATACAGAATTTTATAAAGGTACAAAAATTAATATAATATAATAATTGTGTATATAATTTTTGAAAAAATAATACAGGTGCCGCAAATCAAAAACCATTTATTGCCACAATCGATTCAAAGCCCCCAAAAATGGCGCAAACGTCCATAAGAAAATTCTACAGCCTCGAAGGACCAAAATTCCCAATTTTAACAAAGATCCGACCAAAACTCATTTTGTACCATAAAAAAATATGGGGCATATTCCCACGGGAGGATGTACCTGCATAAGG
>JAXGGA010009072.1:0-35000 GCA_038373865.1 Uloborus plumipes
TGTTTGTTATTGTATTGATATCCGACAAAGATTTCCAACTCACAATAACACGAGTTTCATTCAGTAGCATTAGTTTATTAGAGATAAACATGTCGAGTTTTGTGCCAACAAATTACGATTTGCCGACATCACTAGTTTTCTGTTTTCATCTGAAGAAAACCGCAGCCGAATCGCATCGAATGCTTGTGGAGGCGTATATGGTGAGCATGCTTTAGGTAAAACACGGTGTTTCGAGTGGTTCAAATGGTTCAGAAGTGGCGATTTTGACGTGAGGAACGAAGAACGTGGAAGACCACCGAAAAAGTTTGAAGACGCTGACCTGCAAGCCTTGTTGGACAAAAACCTGGGGAAACTGTCAAAACTGAACGCTACCGACAATAAATGACCAATTTGAATCGAGCTTTGAGTGCAAAACGACCAAAATACCAACAAAGACAACACAAGGTGATTTTGCTGCATGACGACGCACCAGCACACAAAGCAAAACGGGTCTAGGAAACGATAGAGTCGTTCCGTTGGGAGATTCTTTTGCATGCGGCTTACTCACCGGACCTTGCCCCATCCGATTATTACTTGTTTGCATCGATGGGACACTCACTTGCTGAGCAGCGCTTGACTTCTTACGAAACTGTACGAAAATGGCTCGATGACTGGTTTGCCTCAAAAGATCAACAGTTTTTTTGGCACGAAATCCACAAATTGCCAGAAAGATGGCAAAAATGTATAGATAGCGACGGACAATACTTAGAATAAGGTACTTTGTATCATATCATTACAATAAACTTGTTTTTCCTGTAGAAAAATTCCGGTTTCATACTTACACACCTGGTGTATATATATATAATATATATATATATATATATATATATATATATATATAATTTTTAAAAGAAAGCTTATTCTCCAGTTAACGCTTCACAAATTTCCTTTATGCTCTAAATCTCTACATTAATTCAGAAAACACAAACCGTTGTGGACACAAGTCGAACTCCAAAAGATATGCATATATTAATAATGGATGCTTATTTAAGTAATTTATTTCCTTAGAGCCGTATACAAACATTCAAAGAATATTTTCTCCAGTGCTATCATAGATCGTACTACATTTTGAATAATTAACCAGTCTTACATTTGAACTCGTTTTATTTACACAGAACTTTAAATATAATTAAGTATAATTCTATTTGACATTCTTCTTAAACTAAAATGGGCATAATTTTTAATGAAATAATTTCCATTTCATGTTTATCAGGATCTACAGTTTCTTGCAGCTCTATGTTTTGTCAAAACGAAATAAAGTTACTCATTGCTGTCTTTTCTCAATTTATTTTTCAGATTCAAAGCATCTATTTCTCTTTATATGTGTAACTTTTAAATCATAACGAATCATTATAGGTTTAGTGGAATGATATGCAATTTTTGCTTTTTTATCACAGCAACTTCTTTTTAGACAGTATAGAAAAAAGTTGAATGAGTAGGATCAGGTGGGGTGAAACAAGTCATGGGATACATTTAGTCAGTTCTTTTTTTTTTTTTAATTTCTAAATCATATGCAAATAAAGTTTTCTTTCAAACCGCCAGTTTTGTGTATTATTGACACTATTCATTGTTTTATACGCAAAACAAGCTGCAACTTCTACTTTAAAATTACAGATATTAGCTAGTTCATGTTTTTCTCACTAGAAACTTGAATGCATTTATCATAAAAACTTTTAATTAAAAGAAAATGAAATGGAAGTGTAAACTATTTTTTTTAACCTACTACCTAGAGAACATTTCTAAGAATAATATCCTGAAGTGATGACGTGAAAACAGAAAAACGTGATATTTTATAGTAATTAAAAATGTGTGGGGTAGAATAGGTCAATTTTCATATTAGCTTAGTCTTAGCATATGTTATACAGCTAATTATATTTTGTTCTTTTAAAATCATTTTTTTCATCTATGTGTTAACTAATTTAATGTTTGGTATGCATTAAGAATAGCACGCTGTCATACACAGTTACTCGCAGGAAATTCTGAACAAAAACTCTTCTTTTTCTGTCTATATAGAGGTGTAGAAACCCGTTTTCTTCTGGAATCAATTTTAATTTGAGCTCTCCAGAAGTAATATAATATGTTTAAACATACATATGGGTTTTTGAGTATTGATAAGTTTTGCGTATATATACACTCGCAAAAATATTATCTAACTAAATTGTTTAACAATATATTATCGATATATGAAATTAAGATAAATGGCATTATGTCTTATTGTTTGCGGAAAAAAAAAAAAAACCACCTGAAGTATTAACTAAAGAAGTGAGACGATATTTGTTTAGTGTTTTCATCAGTTGTCTTCAATTTTGTCATCGTGAATGTCTGCAAGAAGGTCAATTTCATGCTTCAACTCTTTGGACTATTTTCATTAAATGCCACTTCTTCTGCCGTGAATAGATTCAACGGTAAGAAATGGGGATATGTATTACGGAAGGCAGAAGTAGCAAAACTTTGCAGTTATCTGGTTCGTACCATTTTCTATTTGTGTACCAATTTACTACGAGCTCACATCTACTAATTAATACATCCTGTTTATATATTAATCTATCTATTATCCGATTTGTACGTTTATCTATCTGCCTAATTGTATCTTGGAGCAGATATTAGTAAATGGAAGGCGCAAGTCCAATCATTGGCTGAAAAAAAACTGAAACAAAGATCCCAAGACACATGGTTCAACATTGGCGAATGAGAGACACGTTTTGCGTAAAACAAGTGAAACAAACCTGAGATCTTCCAATGCCTTACTTTAAAAGAGGTCACGTGACTTGAGATCTTTTTCTTTCGATTAAAAACAATTTTCATGAAATAAATAAATAAATGAAAATATAATAAAACAATGAACGCATGTAATTAATTAATTAATTAATTTCTGCGAAACAGAAAAATTGAATAAAATAGTGAATAAATAAGAAAATAAGAGAATGTATAAGAAAATCAGTGAATAAATAAATACACACGTTAGTTAATGAAGGAAGAAATGGTGAATGAATGAATTAATTAATGAAAACATTAGTGTGCTTATAATTGAGCGAAGAAGTTAAAAAACTAAGCTATTTCACTTTTACATTTGGAAAATTGCGCAAAATATTTAAAATTAAAACAAGCCTAACTTCACTAAATAAGTACAGCACCGAACATCCGTAGATCTCAAATCATATTTAAATCGAAATTTCTCGAGTTTTATCATTTTATAATAACAAAAATACTTTTTGAATAAATACAAAATATTACAATACCATCATCAAATGTGGAAAATGACTTATATTATTATTTTGCCTGTTGTTCATCGTTATTGTTGCTCATATTACTTGACTATTCGACTAGAATCAAATGTATGTTTAAGGATAGGTGGAGCTGCAAATTGAAAATTATTTACTATTTCACTTTTCCCCACATTCTTTTACTATACACTGAATTTAACTTCGTCCTTGTTTCTTCAGTTTAAATAAATTTATTTAATGTATCCTGTCTTTTTTTGTTTTGTAGAAATAGAGAGGAAAAAAACACGAAGCAGAGGTAGCATTTTTTCTCCCACGAAACAACTTGATATAATATTTTACTGACCCAACCTCTTTACTTCTAAGAAAATACAAATAGTATGAACATACACGGAGAAGCGGAATCTTTGATCTATGGCCTGTCAACATAGTTTGGACAGCAATGTAGTATAAAATATTGTTTTAGCTTTGTTTTTTTTTTCCAGCGTACCTTATTTCGTTTGCCAGTAAAGAAGTTGCTTTGTTTGCATGAACGCGTTCTTTATTCCTGTTTTTTTTTTCTCCGAAAAAACTTTAAAATATGTTATCAGTGCTGAAGCATACTTCAAAATAGACACATTCAACTGATTTGAAAGTAGAATTTCTAGTGTTCTGCAAATCAGATTTTTCTCTCCCTTTTTTTTTTCTTCTGAAAAGAAGAGGAAAATCTTTTATTTTGGAAATGATTTTATACGTCGATACACATTAACAGCCTTAACATATTTTAATTTTGACTTAGAAACTATCAAAAACCTTAAGCATAATTCAATGAGTTTTTCATCGGGACTTTAAACATTTTGCGCTTACCGAATGTTTCTGACTCTCAGAATAAAACATAAAATCATAAAATAAAATGAAGAAATTACAAAGGTGAGAAACATTTATGAATTCTTTTAATAAAAATTGAGTTGCTGAAGAATAACTTTGGAAATATTTTTAGTAGAGAGTAGTATACTGATTCTTGTTACTGTAATATCTGTATCGACTTAATTAATACTCTTTTTTAAATTATAATAATATCTATCTTTAATTATGAACCTTTGCTCTATTTTACTTGACAAAGTGTGTGTGTAATTGTTTTTGAAATTTAATTTCAACTAAAAGCTTTCATAATTCTAAGATGATAGATCAACAGCGGTAATGGGTATAGGTCTGGGTCAACGCTGGACATGATTAAGAATTCTTCCTCCTTAAAATTCTTCGATTCATACAAAAATATAAGGGAAATAAAGTAATCAGAAAAACCCTTATAAAATCTAGCTAAAAGAGAAAAAGCAACGAAAGAAATAACAATTATATAAATCCAGAGCATGTGTAAACAAACATCACTGATATAAGGGAAATAAAGTAATCAGAAAAACCCTTATAAAATCTAGCTAAAAGAGAAAAAGCAACGAAAGAAATAACAATTATATAAATCCAGAGCATGTGTAAACAAACATCACTGATATAAGGGAAATAAAGTAATCAGAAAAACCCTTATAAAATCTTGCTAAAAGAGAAAAAGCAACGAAAGAAATAACAATTATATAAATCCAGAGCATGTGTAAACAAACATCACTGATATAAGGGAAATAAAGTAATCAGAAAAAACCCTAATAAGACCTAGCTAAAAGAGAACTAGCTGTCGTGGCCGTCACGAAACTTTCTTCTATATCTATCTTATGAATTCCAGTTACAAAATAAAATACGTACTCGCCCGAATAATTGGAAACAGCTCCAATTTCCCAAGTATCGTAATAACCCTGCAAATGCAGAATCAATGAGCGAAATTGGAAATCATTGCAAAAGCCTTGTTTAGATTAATTGTAAACATTTTATTTGTTAGTAAAAAGAAATTGGCAACAGTTAAAAATTTCAAATCATTGAAAGTTTTCAGCTGTTTTGATAATTAAATAGCGTGAAAGCGATTTTTTAATGAATTGATTTTTCGCATTGTTGACTAAGCGCAAAAATCACCCCACCCTCCCCCTTCGGCGATTGGCGCCAAAATTTAATCGATGCTTGCTTCCTTATTGGGTTAGTGTTATTCCAAATTTCATTAAAATCTCAGCAATATTTCTCGAGATACAGTAGGTGCAATGACAAAATAAGCACTTTTGATTGCTCCACCCCCCTTTGAGATATTGACACACAAATTGAATCAGCGATTGTACTCAATAGGGTCTACCTATGGACCAATTTTCGTTTGATTCCGCTTGTTACTTCCTGAGATATAGCAATCACCCCCGCGCAGAACACGTGTGATTGCTCCACCCCCCTTCAAGATACTGACACACAAATTGAATCAGCACCTGTACTCTATAGGGTCTACCTATGGACCAATTTTCGTTTGATTCCGCTTGTTACTTCCTGAGATATAGCAATCACCCCCGCGCAGAACACGTGCGATTGCTCCACCCCCCTTCAAGATATTGACACGCAAATTGAATCAGCACCTGTCCTCGGTAGGGTCTACCTATGGACCAATTTTCGTTTGATTCCGCCGGTTACTTCCTGAGATATAGCAATCACCCACGCGCAGAACACGTGCGATTGCTCCACCCCCCTTGGAGGAATTCGCTAAACAACGTCAGGTGCACCAGTTCACATGGTGGTGCATATGTGAAAAAATTTTTGTTCGATTTCATGCAGTAGTTTTTGCTCTAGCGCGGCCACAAAAACTGGTCACACACATACAGACTCATACCACAGACAGACACACACACACACACACACACACACAGACAGACATTTTCCAAAAATGGTCGAAATGGACTCAGCGCACCTCAAAACGTGCAAATCCGTCAAAATTCGACATTCGAAAATTTTCACGAAACCAATACTTTCTTCTATATAATAGATATAGAAGAAAGTAAAAAGCAACGAAAGAAATAACAATTATATAAATCCAGAGCATGTGTAAACAAACATCACTGATATAAGGGAAATAAAGTAATCAGAAAAAACTCTAATAAGACCTAGCTAAAAGAGAGAAAACAACGAAAAAAATTACAATTATATAAATCCAGAGCATGTGTAAACAAACATCACTGCAAATTTTATTCTTTACGCTATGATTTTTATCCTACACCTAAACATTTTAATGCGGGAGTAGACGTTTCGCATACAGAATCATGCATACGGAAAAGATAGAGAGACAGAGAGAAATATTTGAAATTGTAAGTTATCAGTTTTTTTCGTTAATTATTTTTTGACAAGCTTTTTGCGAGGTCATTGCTGCCTGATGGTAATCTAAAAAATGATTTACAATTTATATAATAACTTTTTGCCCCTGACAAAATGTTTAACCATAACATTTTATATAAATCCATATGTTGTTAATGTATAAAATGTTTAACCATAACATTTTCTTTTGGCCTGTACATATATACCAAAGCTTAAGGGTAGAATTTTTTTAAAGGTTACAGACGAAAAACTTTGGATATAAAACTATCAAGAAGCAACAGACGTTCACTAAATGTTCAATTGAATATTTAAATGATGAAGTTTAAATTTTCTAAAATTCAACTGAAAAGGAGCCCAAACCAAAAGTATGCAATCCTGAATAATACACAAAACTGGAGACCCAACACCCTTGGTTGATTTGTCGTTTCATCACTCTGCTAAAAGAATATGTCACTTTGCAAGTAATAAAAATAAAGCATTTAATCAACAGTTTAAATTCGCTTAATTTTACTAAAATTTATACCGTAAAATGGGGTGTATAGGAACAGCGGGGTCAATCGGAACAAAACTTCCCGACCGTACAAAGAAATTCTTCATAAATATACTATTGGGTGTTTTTCGCCATGATTTTTTTTAGAAAGGTAAGATCATAGGAAGTAGAAAAAAATTACTTTTGTCAATCTGGCAACGCTACTGGCTTCTAAGGAGGGCTGCACGTGGAATGCCAGAAAACATCACATTTTCATAGACTGCAAAACTTCATATGCATGAACAAACCTTCTTATATTTAAAAACTAAGAGTGGTATGTTTCAATTATACATGTATCTGAAGAACAGAATACCACATTAGAATTTAAATTTTTGATAAATTGTGTCATAAAAATGAAGAATTCTGAAAACTGCCATAGGAAAAAAAATTGCGGGGTGAATCGGAACACTTAGTTCTGTTGCTCCAATTCGAACTTATTTGAAGGAAACTATTTGAAAAATCAAGATTCTAACCCCAATTCTTCAAGTTTAATCAAGACAAGGACAAGGATTTATTACTGTTTATCCCTTCTAGTGAGCAACTAGATCTTAGAATGACAAAAAGTTGCAGATTTCAAAAGACTTTTTCTCCAGGAGACTTTTTTTTACTTAAAATACGAGGGGGAAAGTCACATAGACTTTATGTAGTAGAAGTCCAGCACACATACAGTGATGAATAAGCGAAAAAATCTTTCAGGACAATCCCCGAAACCCAGAGATTTCAAGAAACTAAAGAAAAGGCAAAGTTTATCCCAGGAGATGTTGTGAAAAAACTTAAGCCAAGTCACAATTGCTAGTTTTAAGGACAAGTACATATTTGTGGACGATATGAGTGACTTCCATTCATGTTATATCTTTGTATTTCAATTCAGAAGTATTTCTTAAAATTACTTTTCATTTTTCATAAGTTAAAAATTATTTTGAATTTTGACAAATTATAAACGTTTACTGGTGTTGAAATTATACATTTATTTGACAGTAATTGTCTGTTCTTATTCTACCCCATCAATATTACTCATGTTTGTGAGACCTATTACAGGTTAAAGTGAAAAAAATAAAATTTTAACATGTGTTCCGATTGACCCCTATCAGCGGGGTGATTCGGAACACTCATAATTTCCTATATATTTCAATATTAATTGTTCAAAATGTTTTGTCTTTGCTTGGAATAGCAAAAGTAAAGCAAGACCGAAGTTTTTACCCAGAAAACCAAGTTAAAAAAAATCTTTTAACTGCTTTTTTTACAATCAAAGCTGAAAAGTGTTCCGATTCACCCCATTTTACGGTAATTAAGAAATGTGTATTAGTTGTACATTAAATAAACGAATTTTTTCAAAATTTATCCATCATTACAGCAACAGAGTTATCTTTTGTATGACACAAAAAATTAGGAATTAATTTGTCTTCAATGAAAAGGTCTTAATGCTTATCGAAAATGTAATAGATGAACCAAAGTTTCGTTTCAAAGCGATATAGACGCTATTTCAATGTTTTAAAAATACAAATTATGTTTACCATTTTTCTACACTTTTCTTACCGTACACAGTAACCTCACATACAGAAATATTTTATATCAGAACGTGCTTCACTGAGTACGAGTTTGATTTAATATAAAGCAAACATTGGTATAGGGGTTCGAAACATTTTATTCATAGGAATTCAAACAGAAATGCCATTCTTTGATTTCGTTCCGAGCTATATTATTCATATTGAATTTTGTATGCTTTGTTTCATGCCAGGAATGCCCGTACCCTCATTTTTCATCTTTAAATCTATTTTTTATACTGTGAAAACATTATTCATATCTTATATTTGCTTTAAATGTTCTATTTAAAATGATACATATAGAGATAACATTAGGATTGTGGAGAATATGTTTATAATGGAAAAATATGTATCCAAAAGTCTTTATTAATTAGATTTGTTACATTTGTCCCAATCTTACATTATGATTGGGTAAATTGGGGAATCATATTCCCCTTATTCCCCTCTTTGTATATCGTGATAATTGATCGTGATGATGCACTGCAAAAGTGAACTGTTGTTTTTACACTATAATACTGGCAGCCGAGGTTCCAATTTAAAATTGTAAAATGCACAGTAATAAACTGTAAAACTAGCAATTTTACAGTTTTTCCTGTAAAATTAGCAATTTTACAGTTTTTTCCTGTAAAATTAGCAATTTTACAGTTTAATGCAGTAAAATTTAGCTGCATTATAATGTAAAAATAACAGTATAATACTGGCAGCAGAGGTACCAGCTTAGAACTGCAAAATGCCCGGTAATAAACTGTGAAATTAGCAAGTTTGCAGTTTATCACTGTAAATTTAGCAATTTTACAGTTTGTTACTGCAAAATTAGTCATTTTTACAGTCTATTACTATAAAATTAGCTGTATTATACTGTAAAAACAGCATTCATTTTTTACAAATGTTAATTTTTTACAACATTAATTTTAGTTATCAAATATACTCCAACTGAAAAAAAAATGTTTACACAGAGTGTTTCAAAACTAACTCCATCTGCACTTTTTGCAAAATTATTCTTGCATAATAAAAAACCGCCCATGTTTATGGAAGTACTCTTACTTTTACGAGAGACTTTTTTCCTGGTATGGTAAAAGACACCTGTATTTGCAAACATAACTTTTACAGTTTTGCACAACCAATCAAGCTATCGGCTTAAAACCGTAAATTTTACGGGACTATTTTTAGTGTGATTGTCGGCATTTCCTGTAACCTAGAAGCATTTAATTGTGCTTAATCGCCAAGATCAACTTTAGAACCTGACAATGGATTACCTGTAAAGTGTCAAAGAAACTGATAAATATTATTCACAATTTTTATTCGAAGCAATTCAAAAAAACTTAAGTGTCCGACACAAGAAGTTTGAGATAGCTCGAGAAGCTATCAAAAGGACATAGCCAACGCTATTATGCTATGCATGAATAATAGCAAGAACAGAACCATGTGCAGGCAAAACAATAAAATTTAAATGCAATGTTTTAAACCATGAACAGTCACAATGAGTCACTAATACTATCTAAATTTTTAGTTTTGGGAACAAGTTTCTTTTTCTGCTCTTTTGACAAACAATATTCCACAGATATGAAAAGCAAACTCCATTTTTAAACTGGGCAAAAATTTAATTTCAGCACCAAATTTTAGAATATCTGAACTTTACTCGCGCAAAGTTAACCGAAAAATAGTTCTAATGTTCCATTAAGTTATTTACTATATTAAACTTGCTGGAACGAAATCTCTAAATGCCACAGTATTTGAAGCCCAGAGGGCAAGAAATTCTACAAGACATAAGAGGAGAAGAAGGGGTTCCATGTAATTTGCATAGAAATGAGAAAAGTTTAATTTACTATAAAGATGTGCTAAGGAGTTCCATTAAGTGCGTTGAGAATTCTTTAATCCAGAGGATAAACAATTTCCAAGTAGACTGTTTTGAGACTACCGATTTATCTTTCAATATTTTATCTTCCCTACTACTTAACGTTTACTACAGGAATTCAGATTTCTATTTAAAATTTTAGCAATTTTCCATCAAAACCACAAACTCATTTTTTCCTTTCTTCATCATTTCAGCTCTTGAAAAATATTTGTTTTTCCATATGGATTTCGAAAGTTTATAAAAGTTAACTAAAATCAGAACAAGATTTAAATTTTTTTAGAAGCTAGGAACAGTTGTGTAGGGTATCCCAACACCCGAACTAAATCTAGAAATTTCATTCAACCAACCATCCTGTCAAACTTTAGTAACTTTTAAAGACTAGCAATGTGTTTTGGAATAGTACTCTGTCATAAATTTTTCTTATGTAATCAAATTAGAGCCTTTATCTTTAAAAATAAAATAAAATTATGTTATCAATAGTTGCTCCCTTTTGTGCTGTTAGTTCACTCATTTTGTCAGAAGTAAATTCTTGCATAGTCGAGTGCTTTGTTTTCAGAACTGCTTTAAGTTCTGAATGTAAAATTCAAATATTTCCTTTTATAGCTTTTCTAAGTACTTAGTGGCAAACTTTTTCTAAGTACTTAGTAATTAAATGACAAACTATAGGGAATTTCTATTTAGTATATTTTATCATATGTAGTTAGTTAAGTTACCTTAACATGGAATGCTTTCTGAATTGCATTATTCAAGCTAATTTTATGGGGACATAGAGCAATTATAAAATATGGGACATAGCTCTGCATTTCATTTCAATAGTTTTATATTTTACAGCATGATAAGTACAAATTATTGAGTCCTTTTAAATTTTGTCTGTGTCAATACAATAGACAAATTCGAAATGGTATTAACATTTTTTAGATAAAATCCCGCCAGTCACACACATCGATAATTCATATATTGGTGACCCGGCAACTCAACAGATGGAGCCATCTACTGCTTTTACCGCACCACCATGTCCTACATGGGGAGGAGCAAAGGCTGGTGGGCACGCCACGTTGGCAAACTGCCAATATGAAAAAGGAACCATCCGGCAACTGAGGTGTAAAAAGAAATCATCGCTCAATTTGTTATTGCTCAAAAATAAAAAAAATAAAAAAAAAAAAAAGAGAGAGAGAGAGAGAGAGAGATAGAGAAATACAGTCACAAACCTCATTAAAACAAACTCCAGTGTACCTTCAAAATCAATTTGTACTAAGCGCAGTTCGTCTTATTCGGTGAACAATAAACAACGAACAGGAGCAGGAAGATTGGGATTGTGGTTCGACTTAGCAGTAATTCCTTTTAAGCGTGCTCAAATTAGCAAGGTTCGACTAAAGTACCAGACTCACTTCATGCAGTTATCAATTTTTAACTATTAAACACAGCATTTGAATCCTTATTTTTAGTTTTTTTAACAAATGAAACTGGTTTTAAACGTTGAAACAAAAAAGAAAAATAAACAGTTTAACTCAAGTGTCAAGTGTAGAAAGCAAACAAATACACGACAAAATCTTATTGCTTTATTTTCTTGAAAACACAGGAAAGGCTTCCTAACGTTACTGCTAGAAAATTCAATCTTTTTCAAGTAGGAAATGAAGCCTTTGGAGTGAAGTTTAGACAAAAACATTGTTAAATTTTTGTCAGGTTCTACACGAGAAAATTCAATAAAAATCCCATTTAAAATCTCTAGCAAAAGTCTGAAAGAAATCGGTATTCTTCTGAAAATAATGTCTTGTATTTTTGATTGCCACCCGTTATCTTCGGAGAACTTCTATTTACATTTGTAATGAAAATGTTTCTTGTAACTTTATTCTATAAAGAATTTTATTTAAATATATATTGGTCATTATTTGTGTTAAATTGTTATTTTTGGGCAACGGTATAAAGCTCCTTAAAGTGAAAATATTTAAAAATGAGAATAATGAAGAAACCAGTGAAATATTTTGCACTGAACAGAAAAAAAAAAAATACTCAACGTGGTTCGCAATAGAAGAAAAAAAAAATCTAGCATAACTTTCTGACAAATATTAGTGTCCACAATTAAGAATTGTAGAGTTGTTTCTTCCTATTTCCTAATGTTTTAATTTTGGTCTACATTTTTGTTTACCTCTTAACTAATTTCATTCATTCTCTGATAAAAAAAAACTGTAATTGTTTACTGTGGTTTATAATGCGAATATAACTGGAGCGCTTTTGCTCGTGTAAGTGGCCCTATTTTTGGAAGAAGAAATAACGACAAATAAGCTTTAAATAAAATATTACTTTTGGTGTATATGGGTAGTTTAAAAAAAATACCGCAGATAACTGTGCTGTGTTGAAAGATTAAAATGTTGCAATATTTTTTTAAAAATTATCATGTATTCTTAAAAGTGAAAAGATATATGGACAAACATTTATCTTTTTGCTTCAATGGCGTGGTAGGAAGAGCTTATTTTTTTGTGCTCAAGTCTGAAAAAAAGTTAATTTCAAAATATACTTCATTCATGCATTTATTTATTTTTTGTTTTTAGTTATTTATTCTCTTTTTTAATTAATTTATTTTCTTTATCAAAAAATAAGACAACATTTCCGATGAATTTAAAGCAAACATTAGGATTGTGTGAGTTTTTTTTTTTTTTTTGGATTTGGTTTTCAATAAGGAAAGTTATTGTCTATTCTGACCTGTGACAAAGACAATATTTTACTCTTTATATCAGGTTGGAGTCGCAGTAAAATCAATAAGTAATATTTTTGGTTGCTTCCTGGATTTGTTACTTGACGCCTAAGGCATAAAATACTATTAGGAAATAGGTGTAGCTAAACTGATCTACATAATTCCTAAAACATTATAGAATTGATTTATTTCTCTTAAAACGGCCTGATTAAACGTAAAGAAACAATTGATGTTAAACCAGAAAACTCTTATTTATTCAGTAACAAGCACATAGTTTCAAATGATGCTTATCTTACTACATTTTTACCTTTAAAATAAACGTTTCATTAAACACATTTTGTTTGTTTAAACATATTATGTTTCTAAAAACGTGTAAAAGTATGATTTTATTTTTAAATTTTCAATTCATGCTAAAAGCTTTAAAATTTTGTTTAAATCCCCTCGTTACAGGGGAAAAATATTAATATAAGGTAAATCATCTAAAAGTACATTATATTTATTAACTTCAAAGTATGAAAAAAAGCACTGCATTATAGAACAGAAAAACTAAAATTTCAGTCAATAAACACACAAAATATTTTGTCTTCAATCATCAAATACGGATGAAATTGGATGCCTTTTTGATTTTAATAATGATTCACAACCATTTTCAGAAAGAAGAAAAGTACGCTTTACGTCTAAACTCCTTAGGTAATTATTTTTAACTTACAGCTTAAAAACGAAATAAACTGAGAAATAAATAAATGATCCCAAAAAATCATCAAAACATTACCACAATTCCCTTGACGAATGATGTTTTAAACTGCTTCTTTTGAACAGTAAATTAATTTTTAAATACAAGTAAAAATAAAGAGTACTTTTAATTGTCGTTTAGTTATCTCCTCTTCTTTTAGGTTTTGAATTAAAAAAATATTGTTTTTAGTCGTGTTTCGCTTCCAAGTAATATATTTTAAAATAATACATTACGCTGTTTATTAAAATTGGTTTGATTGTTTTTTTCGGTGATTGCTGTTAGTAAAACATAAATTAAACAGTAAAATGTTTCCATTAAAAGAGCAATAAATCGTCAACAGAAACTTTAATCATAAATAAAATATTTTTTTGTTCTAAAACGCCATACTTTCAATACAGTAAAACAAAATAGTAAAACTGCAATATAGATAAATAATAACAAAATTCGCAAAAATATGTTGCTTTCATTTGTCACAGGGGGATACATAAAATCGTAATCCAATGCATAACTGCAATTAAAAACTACAAAATAAAATAGCAGATTTCATTTTTCGTTTGTATTCGTGAAACTTTAATAAACCTTGGGGCAAATAAAAAGGTGGAGTTTATTCGCGCCTTAGACCTAGTTAAAAAAGCAAATTTTATGAAAAAATGTACAATCATTTACTTATTTTCAATACACTAATAAGCAATGAATACCGACAAAATGTAAATATGCTGACGGTAAAAAATGTTACCACTTTTAAAATTATAACGTTTTACTAATTTTTACATATATAAGAGAAACGAAAACTTCAGTTTTGTATTGACGACACCTTCAATCTTTAAAAGAACTGCAAGAACAGTAAAAATTTAGCGTTTATTTTTCTATAAGAATAAATTAAAATAAAGGAAGAAAGAAAATATTCAATTTTTGCGAACATATAGCAAATGGTAAAAAGTGACATTCTTATGTATTTAGATTTGTTTGTTGCTAAGACAAAAAAAACCGCTTCTGAAGTATTTACTACCAGAAAATAAAAGATAAATTAAGTTTCAGTGAGTTTATGAAAATAAGCAAGAAAATAAACAAACAGCACAATTATACCTGTAGTATCATTAAAGTCGTATATATGATGCTAAAATAGTGAAGAACAACGAAGTTTTATCTTCTCGTTACTGTTCCTAAACCCACGTGAATTAGAAGGCTCCTTTAGAAATTTAAGTGCACTTTTGGTCTTGAAGGAAAATCGCTTTCCCCTCCCAAACTCTTTCTTAACGTAGCCTTGAGAAATTCCTTCCTAATAGTGCAAGGATTACTGATCTTAAGCCCTCCCCTTGCTGCAAATGGCTTTACTGCTGTCGGAAATATACTTTTTCCAACTTTTTTTGTATTTTCTTTCCCCCTTCTAAGCTCTTATAGTGGACAGACAAACCAACGGAATAAACGTTTTGATCTTTTCTAGATCAAGAGATTATTAACTTCTAAACCGTTTCCGGAAATGGAAGTGATTACGGAACACAAAAACATGGCCTCATCCGTTCAAGATTAAGAAACATCTAAGTATCGACTCAAAAAAGCAAAAAAGGTTCCTTTTTCGCTTTTTGTTCCTGTCTCCCTCTGTCTTTTTTGAATAGAATGTTTGGATTTTACAGAACTTGGTAGCAATGTGTTTTGACTTGATCTTTATACTGACTCTTGAACTGAAATATTCATTCTAACAACTTGTTTCACAAAAGTACAGATTGTGCTTGAATCATTATTTCACCCATTTTCAAAAAAAAAATCAAAGTGTCATTATTTGTTTAAAACATTTGTAAAACAAGCGTTGCAAAACTATCCACTATCTCGCTTATTTTGACATTTATTTGTTAACTAGTAGACTGCAAAATATGAACGGTTGTTTTTACAGTAAAATACTGGCTACTTAGGTTCCAATTCAAAACTAAAATTCACAGCAATAAGCTGTAAAACAAGCAATTTTACAGTTTCTTACAGTAAAGTTAGCAATTTTACAGTTTCTGACAATAATGTTAGCAATTTTACAGTCAATTGTTATCAGTGGCGGCGCCAGCTATGGGGCAGGGGGGGCAATTGCCCCCCCCGTCGGAAACGTCTTGCCCCCCCATCGGGGAAATTTTCTAACTTCGTCGGGAAAATCCGACGATCAAATTTTTCCGACAGAAATCTGAGTGCCGAAAATCTTTCCGATCCCGACGGATCAGTAAGCTTTTTGCAATAAAATAATTCAATCAAAAAAAACTATTTTTTTTTCTAAATTATTCTCATTATTTAACGTATTACGCGTTTCCAGACCAATTTTGAACACGAGAACCTTCGGGAGACTGGGCAACAGGATGCCGGGCAACAGGATGCATCGGCTAAATGTCGTATATCTTTTGAACGAACGTAAGTTCTGCTGGAGAAAGTTATTTTTGTTCAGGTTGAAAAGGACAAATCTTCCTCTTTTTTTCTTACCAGCTGTCCCCACCCGCAAATCGCCTGCAGCATCAGGGTTGCAGCAGCATGGCAAACGGACATTCATTTTCACTTTCTGAGAATCTGATAATCATCAACAATAAATAGTTGTTTCGTTGCCTCAACCTCATTTCTTAAAATCAGCCGCTAGACACGTGTTTCTCTCCAGGGCTTTTGCCCCCCTCTGAGCAGATACTTGAGACGAGACCCCTTTTTCTTCTCGTAAACCAGTGCCGCGTGTGGGCTCCCGAGCGTCGCTCCCCAGTTCAAATTCGCCCTTCGCACCGTCACGTCTGAAAGGATGCACTAAAACTTTTCATTCACGGAGTTACTTCTTTAAACAAGAGAAAAAAAATCTTAACCAAAATTTAAACGAATTGAAATTTAACAGAACAGAACAGATGTAAATCTTGTCCAGAAGTAACTGGGTAAGTGTGTGTTATAAACTTTTGAAATGCTTTTTTTTTAGCAATAGGGGCAGTATGAATTTGATTTTTTTTTCTTTCTTCGTTTCTTTCTTTCTTTCATTTAAAAACGTACACATTTAGATAGCAACAAGTTAAAAATTAAATCTACACCCTTTGTGTTTAGAGGTGAGGAAAAAAAGTGTTGATACTTTTTTTTCGCTCATATTTTTCACTCTCAAGCAGACTAGTTTATAAGATAATTCTTTTTATTTATTAAGTTCAATTACACTTTATTTGTTTTTCATTTCCTTTAGCATTTAAAATTTTCGTTTTGTGTATCTCTGAAATTCTTTCGGAAAATAAAATTGTAGATGTACGTACATCTTTATCCTTTTGTTTAGTTTCAATCCTGATTGTAAACCCCCGACACAACAAGGAAGGGGGTTGACGTGTCTGTGTATTTGTCGATCTGTCTGTGGCACTCTACAGGCTGATCGGATGAACCGTTTCGAAAAAAAAAATTGTTTGAAAGGAGAGTGTTCTCAGCTAGATCGCGTTTTCGAATGACATTAATTAACGAAGATATGAATTAAAAACCTTTAAAAGTTTTTCACGATTTTTGAAGAGAAAAAAAAAACAAGAGAAAAGTAAAACAACAGTATCGAAATGAAAAAAAAATCTGCATCTGATAGAATGTGTTTGAAACTTCCATGTTATTTAGAATTCGAATGCTAACGTTTTTTAGAAAATGCGGCTTTTATTAAATTTACGCAATTATTTAATTAAATTTACGCAATTGGAAGCCGATGTCATTGTTGGCCCACGAAGAAAGAAAACTCAATGATTTAAAATGTTTTTGTGTTGCCATTTTATATTTGTTAACAATTAAAATACTTGTAATTGATTTTAGTATGAGGTTTTAAAAGAATATTCAGTTTTCCCTCTTTATTCTGCTTTTGCGACTAGCAAATTTACTAGTTCGGATTATCGTTCCTTTTCCGCGTTTACCTGGTCCTCTTGAAAACAACTGAATGTATTTAAATTTAAAATGCTTTTTGATCAGTGTAGTTCGTTTTAATATGAGGTCGGCACTTAGGGTCTGGATTTTTTTATTTTTTTTAATTTACTCCTAATACTTGTACTGTTTTGTTTTGGGTTTATGGTCAGAATGATTATTTTTTATGCGAATGCTTCATAAAAAATTAAAACACTGGAGAACGGGGGGGGGGGGGGACTTTTAATTTTTAAATTATACCTGTGCCCCCCTGTCGGGCAAGCTTGCCCCCCTGTCGGGCATTTCCTAGCGCCACCTCTGATTGTTATAAAATTTAGCTGTATTATAGTGTAAGGATCACAGTATAATACTGGTAGCAGATGTTCCAGTTTAAAACTGTAAAATTCCCTGTAACAAACTAAAATTTGCAATCTTACAGTTTATAACCGTTAAATTAGCAATTTTACAGTTTAGTACTGCAAAAGTAGCAATTTTATAGTTTATTACTGTAAAATTAGCAATTTGTGAAGTTTATTACTATATAATATTATTTATCATAGTAATAATTATAGTATTACTATCAAATTAGCTGTATCATACTCTAAAAACAACATTTATTTTTTACAGTGTAATGTCACACAACTCTGTTGCAAACTTAATTTAAGTCACATGAATTATCGGCGGTACGCATAAACCGCACAAGACATCAAATTTTGTTTTCTAATTAAATTGTCGGAAATCGAGTGACGAGTTCCGCAATGTCCCAAATTCTGATAAAAGTGCATCATTGTACAAACATTTCTAGCTATTACTTTTTTAACAGTACGTGCGCCACAATCAAAACAAGGCAATAATAAACTCCCTGCTTTTTATCATGTAAAATGCATCTAAGAAAATTCTTAGTGTGTGTGTGTTTGCTTTTTAATTGCTTTTCAAAGTAAATAAAAAAGCAAGCAAAGCTATAGCAAGCAAAGCTATTTGAAAGCTATTTGAATAACGTCTTTCGTTTAGACTACATGAGAATGTATACACGAAAGTAATTTTTTAAAAGTCACCAGAAAGATCGCATCAATTGCTGTGCTCAGGGAGTTGTTTTACTTCTCTTTCTATTTGCCCATACCAACATCCACCCCAAAAGACAAAAAAAAAGTTCCTCTTGTTGAAGCGTGAAATTGAGCTTCTTGTGATGATGACGAAACTAGTGATGAAAAACTTTCGTCTCGCTTTGTCACTTAGTGACTTAACGCACATTCCGGCGTATCTCTTCAGGGGAAAAACACCTCATTTTCTTCTTTTATTTCATTTTCGAAGTGATTTATTTTCTCATAGTCAATATTCATGGAAAATTACTCAAACTTAAACGTTTAGTTATATATAAATATATACATAGCAGTAAACACCTCTATATGAATATGAAAATAATTTTAAACAAATATTATTCAAGATAAATAAAACATTATTTTGTTATAAAGAGTACCCTACAATAAAGGTAGACTGAAAAGTAAATGAACATATAACTGAATTTTCGTTTTCATAAATTCATAGCATCATTGAAAATTGTAGCATTTCCACATGGCATGTATTGTATGCACATGAATAGTAGCACGTGACAGTAAAAACACTTCAGATAATATATGCAATTACTTTTTTGAATATTGCTTGAACTTTATGGTTCTTATCAAGATTATTGGGTTGGGGAAGGGTTGAAAGGAGATAAAGTATCTTAACCCAGTGAATGAATATCCCAAACAAAAGAAAAATGCAGCATTTTCAAACCATTTTCGTTTTGGAAATGTATTGAAGGAATTGATTACTACCTGTTTACGAAAATTACGAGGTGTTCATTCAATGGTCTGTCCCTATATAGAACATTTTCTCGGAAAATAAATATATATTTTTTGTTACAACACGTATGCGTGAAAATAAAAATTGGGAATATAGATAACATTTGCTATTGATTGATTAATGGAACCCATTTTAATAATAAAAATTTTATTTGATAACAGAAAGATATGGAATTAAAATCTTACATTTATTGTACACACAAACACAGAAAAATCTAACGCTAAAAAGCTAAGTATTATATTTTGATTTTTGAATAGAAAAATGCATTGGACCATCCCTGTAAGTTTATTTATAAACCAATAAAATATTAAGCACACAAAGAGAACTTATTGAAATCTTGGCTATTGTGTATTTTGTTTAGGTAAATACGAATAAAGCAACAGTTCTATTTTATTTGAAAAGTTAAAAGAAAGATTCTGTTTACCAATAACGCAAGTGATTTTTCCTCTTTTGCATTGAAAACATCGCTTGGAGCAACATGGTATTACTTTTGCTACTCCTTTATTTTGTTTAGAATAACATTTAAAATTGAAAGCTTTTTATTTTCCATATTGTAATAGAGACGAATTAAATCATTTAAATCTCACGGATGTGACCCTAAGGGTTTTTTTTATAGGTTGGGTAGAATTAAAAATTTACACTAAAAATTTCTGCAAGATTAAATGAATGATTTTATATGCTATTGATGGTACATGTTTAAAAATAATAAATATATTGACTAATGTTTAAATTTGGAAACTTTACAATATAAAGAGGAAATTAAGATACTTATCCTAAAGTTTGAGAAGTAAATTCAATATTTTCTCCACAAAAAATTGAAATAAATAAAATAAACACACGCATTTTAATTTGCATAGACTTTATAAGTATCAAAAATGTTCTATAATGAATCCGAAAAATTTTCTCACTGATAATTTTTTTCTGACGGGAGGCTTTTTTTCAGCGTTTACCATGACATTGAAAATAAAATTAATTTACATGGACGTGAATTATTTTTACATTGACGCCAAAATAATTTTTTAATTAATGCACCTCACGTTTAACCTACCTTAACTACATATGATAACCACCATGGATTTGCCCTGACTTTGGGGCGGTAATTTATTACTTAATACCCAAGCTATGCCTTCAATTTACAAATTGAACCATACTACTACTGCGGTCACTCGCTGGTGAGCTGTTTTTACTAAAAAAAATTTAATTAATGTACCTCACGTTTAACTTACCTTAACTACATATAATAACCACCATGTAGTTTTGCGTTTGCCCTGACTTTGGGGCAGTTACTTACTACTTAATACCCAAGCTATGATTTCAATTTAGAAGTTGAACCAAACCACAACTGATATCCCTCGCTGGTGAGCTGTTTTTACAAAAAAAAAATAATGTACCTTACGTTTAACCTACCTTAACTACATGTAATAACCACCATGTAGTTTTGCGTTTGCCTACCTTTTGGGCGGTTACTTACTACTTAATACTCAAGCTATGCCTTCAATTTAGGAATTGAACAGTACCACTACTGCGGTCACTAGCTGGTGAGCTGCTTTTACATTAGCAACCAGTTTGTTTGGCACTCTTAGCATCTATAAGAGGACTTCATCCTCCAGCTCTTTTACTGTCTAAGCTAGTCTGATGATTCTAATAAGACTGAAACTGCAGTATCTAGATTACGTAGTTAAGCTGGTGTTGTATTACATAAAGTGTTGCCTTTGTCCTGGCTTTAAAGCGGTAATTTTTGCTACTGAATACATATCCTAATATTTTGACTTTCTATTATTTCGAATATTTGTATTTACTTTTTTTTTTCAAAATTGGATAACAATTTTAACTGGATAAGTGTAATCTACAACAAGCCCTTAAAAATTTTCGTTTGCACACTTGCATCAAAAGACACATTGATACTAAACAATGTTTTTAATTTGCACAAAAAATACTATTATTCTAATAATATGAACGTAAGCTGTGTATATACTATATTGCTACTGCTATTATTTCCGAAATTACTTAAAGTAAAACGGACATTTGTGCACAAATATAGACTTAAATGTATCTGGTATTATATTTTAAAACATTTTTGATTTCAAATTGAAGATCATCTTGCACAACTATTATTTAATTAGAGTACGCAAAGTTAAGCAATTATGATCCTTAGCTGAGAAAATACAAAATGAAACAATTATTTACCTACGTAGCCTATAATAAAATGGACATTAGTGATTATTTTATTTTACAAGCACTAAATAGAAACCTAAATAAAGTAGTATAATAATGCCCACTCTAAATAAAGAGAGAAAGATAAAAGAATAAAAAGTATGGAAAAGGAACACCTTGCAAAATTCTGAGGGAAAACAGCGTGTCAACTGAAGCTTAGAAAAATGGTCTTCAGCAAAAGCAACGACTTCCGAAGCCAAAGTGTTTTCCGATGTCTCCGCCATTTTACAGAAACAGCAGAATCTAGAACAGTCCATGACCCACTTCTGCACTCGTCATCTGACTAGATGGATAAATGGCATACATAAGAGCAATCACAGCAATAGTGAATCAATGCTTCGACATTCTTGTTAACCCAAGGCTTAAATAATAATGTTTCTTTTTATTTAATATTTCTTTCTCAGATTTTGATTCACTGTATATTTGATATTACATCATCATATTTTGAAAAGATGAAAAATTAAAAAAACTACCAAAACTTTAATGACATTGCCAAATTTCCAATTATTGAAATATTGCATCTTTGTGCAATCCTGTTAGGATGCTAATTATAGCATGTTTTATCCAATTGCACTTTAAAGGTTAAATTATGCAAGTATTGCAGTGCCATTAAATTTTAAAGGTACTTTGAATCGTATTTGATTTAGTTCCGAATCATATGTATATTTGATATCACTTATGACCATTTTGTTTTGATTTTTTTTAACTGCCAAAACTTTGGCGACAGTGCCAACTTTTCAATTATCCAGGATCGTCATTTTAGGTTTCTAAAGGGGGGTCTGGAGGGTCCAAAGGGTACAAATACAATGCGATTTCATCGTAAAACAACAATGAACCACACCCACTTATGTGTAAATGCATTGATTTCTCAAAGCCAGGGGAAGGTATTCACCCCCCCCCCCTAACCCCCTTAATGACGTTCCTGCAATTATCAAAATATTGCATCTTTGTGTTTATCGTTATGATGTTAATTAGGACATCAGGCTTTATCTGGGTGCAGTTGAAAGGTTAAATTATGCAAGTATTACAGTGCCGTTAAATTTTAAAAGTAGTTGAAATTTTATTTGGTTTAGTTCCAAATCTATGTTTGTAGTCTTGGATTTGCATATAGTTAAACCCGAACAACACCGGGCTATTTCAAATATATTTTACAACAATAGAAGAAGAAAATCAATACTTCGTATTTGTCAGTGGACTAGTGAAACAAGTTTGTTTCAAAGGACAAAAAAAAATCATTGTTGAAAATTACTAAAATGCACGTTAATACTTGGATCGTATTGATACTAAAATGAGTATTTACTTTGGGATCCTGATCGGAAAGCTAGAGTTTGAGTCAGCAAAAATAACTTAGAGCAATCATACTGCCGTAAAAACTACATTTTAATTTTACTATGACCATTCAAACAGAAATTACTCATAAAGATTTCGTCATCTTTTTAAACAGATATGAGAAGGAAAGAAAACAAACATCAAGGGGATTTAAAATGCATAATTTTCTAAGCGCGTAGAGAACAGGAAAAAAACTTTTTCACGAGTTAAGCTATCGTGTCAGGATTGATGCGCGGTAGTTGCGCCACGAAACCACAAATTTAATTTTTTTTTTCTCATTAAAAAAATCGACTAAAAATTACTTGAGTTCTTTTTTTCTTTTACGTTTAATGTACACAAATATGTGGCCGAACAATAAAATTATTTCTTTCTGCTGCCTCAATTCTCAATTTCTTGTCCAACTCATTCCAAATTTAAAAATCAAAAAGAGAATTTTTTTTTAATTTTTTTTATCAAAACTGAAACAGTCAACCAATTTTATTTATTTTGTCTGAGGTATTCAATCGTGTTTTTTGCAAAGGATATAAATTCCTTTTTGCATGCATAAACCCATTTTTAATGTCCTGGGGCGTGGGGGTCAAATAGGGACGCCACCTGTTGCGAAACAAATTCACGAAAAAAAATTTTTAATGTAAAATTTATGTCCGGGTGATCAATTAAACCCACTTATAGTGTTTTTTCATTATATTTAAAAAAAAAAAAAGTCTTGCGCAACGGAGGGATAATCAGCTTTTGCATGATGTTTCTTAGCTTGTAGCTTTTTATGGAAATTACAGCTCATCGCCCTGCCCCCCCTCCCAATAGTGCGAATGCTTTTTGTGCTATTTCACATTGCTTACTCCGTAACAAACGCTAGTGTAGTGTCTCAACTAGTGTTTAATCTGACTGCGTCTTTGAAATAGAGGGGCCAATTATCTAGTCAGTAAGCGACTGTAAAAGACTTCTGCAAATTTTAAAATGTCAAAGGCAAAGATCTTTTTACATTCTTTATATTTCATTTTTCCTTTCTTATTTACTGATTTTTACAGTTTTGATTACCTCTTTGGTTTTTTCCTTTAACGAAAGTGTTATTTGTTTCTGTTTTACAGCTCGGGAGATTTCTGTAGTGCTTCTTCATAATTATTAATTGCAGTCTCGTTACTTATTCGTTTTGTCCCGATAATGTTTTCCTGTTAGAAAAAAAAAAATAAAAACCTTTTTAAAGAATATATTGAGTAAAGACGTTTCAAAACTCGCTATATGCACATTTTTCTGAGTTTAACTCAAGCATTATTGTATAAAGTTCTTGACACTTTCTTTTAAAACATATGTCACCCATTTACTTAAAACTGGATTTAAGTTCTAGAAAATATATATTGAAAACTGACTGTCAGTACAAAACTGTCTAAATACTATTTGGAAACTGAAAAATAAATCGCCTTATCCAAATTTGTTAAAATGGATATAACAAATACTGATACGTCACTTTTCAACTATCCGAATAGTTTTATCAAGCTTATTTTCAGTGTTAGTGCTTTAATGACTCAAGGTAAGCATATTAAAATATTTAGCATTAAATGACTCTTTTTTCTGCATTAAGATATTCACATCTTTTCTTAAATAACCAAACTTGTTTACATGTGTTTGTACATTCGCTGAGCGTTATACAATTTTAAAAACTAAACTTCTTAAGATGTTACTTTCAAACAGTACAAACGACACTATTTATCACAAAGGTAACAAGCGTCAAAGTTTTACACGAATGAAGAATCGGGCCTCTGTTGTTATGGAAAATTACATCGAAAAACACTTCGCATTTGAGTTTCTCGTTGTGTTTGAAAGTCATTTTTCTTCAATAAAAGCAGAATTTTCTTTTTACTGAAGTTACTGTATTTATCCTGGATATAAACAAAGAAATGGTTTTCGTTCAAACCCAATGATATTCGAAAAGTTCGACCTAAGAGTTTTTTATACTAGACTTTTCTTAAAGAATTTAACTTCATTGCTTCAGAAGTCGCAATACTTTTATTTATAAAATCAAGTTGTTTTTAATACAAACAAATGATCCAATTACCGGCATTTAAAATGCTGTGTTTGTCCAGGCAGGAAACCTAGTGATCGGATGATTTTTTTCACTAATTTTAGGGTGAAATCATATGAGAAGATAAACTTGAAAAATCGAAACCGGAGTAGAAAAAGTACCAACACAGAAACATTGGAGGATGCTCTGCAAATACATGCTCATGTACTAGACTATAGATACTCTCAATTAAATGCAGCAGAAATGTTTTTCTTTACTAATATTCCCATATACACGTTTTTTAGCAGTTATAAGCTCAAAAAGACATGTTTACATTCAATTCAAAATTTCCAGCTGTCTTTATTCCATAGAAAGTATTTTATGAAGTAAATTTTACTTTTGTGTATATAAATACTTCCGTCGCGATCAAAAAATACTTAATTGAAACGTAGTAAAATTAGACTTGACAGTAGAAATAAATAAACTAATGCAGTCACAATTAACAGTTACTCTACATGCATGCAATTTATTTGAGTATTTCATTTCGCTGAAAGTACCTTTTTCCAAAAAAAAAAAAACTTTATTTTTCTATGAATTTCCTCAGAAACCGCAACTCCGTTTAAGTTTTCCAACTTTTTGTTTAGTACATGACCTCATGTTTTGCTGAACGTGGTACACTACTAACTATACCTATATTTTTGCAGTAAAATATACAACTTAAACAGGTGTTTTATAATAAAAATCAAATGAGAGGTCGTTTGGCTTTAAAGCTTTCTTTAAGAGCAAAGACATACTTAAAGATAGAAGGCAGATAGGGGAAGACGCCGTACTGTACAAGATACCGTATTACGTGTTTCACCCACAAATATGAACAAATACTGTCCGTCTATAAAAACCGCGTTCCTATTTCACTCGCAAACAGTTCCACTTAAAAAAGGGTAGATGGATTGTAGGGGATAACTTTCCGAAGTTTTCAATTTATCATTTGCTATATCCTTCGGCATCTTCAACTAAACTATGTAATTTAAATTAGCATTGTTCCACTTTTAATTGATACGGATCAAAATGCTTTTTATTAATTTTCCCCTTATTGTTATCTTACCTGACACCCCTATTTTGGTAACGGAAGATTTTATCTAAGGTTTTGCACAGAAGATTTTATATAAGATCAGACAGTATATCTTGCCGATCTGTTAGAATGGATGAGCATGAACATTGAGAACATACAGAGAGTTTATGTTTATTAATCAAAGCTGCAAGCGGTGTTTTGTTGTTTTTGTGATACCGATTCTTTGGTAAATTCCAGAAAGTAGCATCAAAAACTAAACAGTAAGGAATACATTTCCTGTTCTCAGAGAAAGCGAATTATTCCAAAATCGAATTACATAATGTCTGTGACATTATTAAATAAATAAAGACCACTTAAAAGAAGAAAAGACTAATCATTTCACAGAAATAAGAAAGCAATTCCTTGAAAACAGAAGTATTAAAGTTCTAAGAGTCTCAGAAAGATCCGACAGAAATTTCATCAAATCTTCGAAAGGTGTTTGCGAAAAGTCGGCTTCAAACCTTATTTCCTTGGAATGTGAATCTGTAGAATTGAGCTTGTGAGAAAATAAAGTTTTAGACAGAAAGTTTCTTCTTCTTCTGGATATTGGAATTAAGGAGAAAAATTTTGGTTTTGCAAACTACCTTATACGTATTGCAATCTATTGATAGTAAAAATTAGTAATGAAGCTGTTTTTTTTTAAATTAGTTTTCGGAAATAGACTGCAGGTTTTTCTGTGAATGTTAAGAGTATTTTATAATAAAAGCAAGGTGTTGTTAATAAATTTTAGTAAGCCGGTCACCTTGTCTAGTTGTCAGAAAACTCTGAATGGGATGAGGAAGGCCCGCGTTCGAATCCCGACTTGGGCATGGATGTAGTCTCATTCTCTCCGGTCCGTGCCCTTTTTACGTGTGAATGAGTGCATTGTGAATGTCTGTATGCTCTATAAACGGGTCTTCTTTTTTTTGTCGTGTCTATGACTTAGCCGAACTAAATAACTCCATGGATCCTTATAACTGCTTTTGCGATTTGTTGGATGTTATCGTCATAAAGGTCTAGAAGTGACGGAAATACACCAATTTCTCTCAGGTTCGCACTTATTTCAGGACACTCAAAGATATGACAAGGTGTAAGCTGTGTATGTGGGCAATTACAACAGTTTCTATAAACCCTTCTACCCTCTTCATCAATCTTCATGCCCCTGTGATGGCCGATTCTCAGCCTGGTTATAGTTTTTGTTATTGATCGACTTGTATTTATTTCACAAAGCTGGTGTTTGGGATTTCACTTGTATTGATTTATCTCTAAGTTAAGATTTAGCTATTGCGTTTGTATCCTGGAGATAGACACTGTTGTTGTTAGTATTAAGGTCTCTGGACTTCTTGGCAAATTTATCAGCATATTCGTTGCCTGCTATTTTGATATGTGCAAGTATCCACTGAAGCACATGTCAAAATAGCAGGCAAACGAATATGCTGATAAATTAGTCAAGGAGTCCAGAGATCTTATAGGATCTCGAGAGATCTCGCCCGTGCTATAAGTCCAGAGAACGAGTCTTATAGCACGTGTGTTAAGCTAAATCAGACTTTCACCTTAATGGTGCTCGTAAACACGGAAGCCGTACCTCTTTCGGATTAAATCGGGCAGGTGTGTCTACTTGTACTCGAGTACCCGAATGGTTTCAGAAACAGAAACAACAATAAACCCCTAACTTAGGGCCTCTTCTCCATTGAAAAAAGAATTCCAACACTGTTGAAAGATTCCCTATTGTACCTCATAGATATATTAGAGTTTAAAATTTAAAGGGACCGTGTAGAAAAGTCGCCCTTCCAGATAAATACCACGCTGTCAAAGTAAAAAGGCAAAACATTTAAATTTTCCACTGTCTTTGAAAAATAAAGGCAAAATCTATGCTGTAATACGCAAAAACACACCTTCAAAAGTCTTCGACAATTTGAGAAGCACACGATACGCTTAGATAACTTTTTGAATACTTGTTAACTACATATTTCCCTCAAAAAGCGTAATTGATTGCGAGTGCTAAGTGGTATAAGTAACAAAGCCGTGCGTTTTATATATCGGTGAGTATTGGTGGTAATAATGTCAAATCTTCTATGTTTCAACTATGTTTCCGTTTTAATATACACTGTTATAACTACAGGTTGCAAAAGGCACCTTTAAGAGTGAACGTTGTAGCACCAACGGCACATAGTGAAGAGTGGCACTTGACTTCCCATGGCACCCTTGAACTAGCCGTTTAACTGCCTATGACACCTTTGGGGTGACATTAGGTACCCATAGAGTGACATAATCAAATTGTACCTTCAGGGATGCTATAGGAAGTCAAGTGGCTCCCTTCAAGAGGTGCTGCTGGTGCTATAACGTTTCACCCTTAAAGGTGCCTTGTGTAACTTGTAGTTTTAACAGTGTAGGTTACAGGATCTGTGGTCCGCATTAAAAGTTTCGTAGATAAACATATCTTAATTTTTCTTTTTTTTTTAACTTTAAAACTGCTAATATCTTAGCTCTGCACTTTATTTGAGCATTTTAAAGGAAAAAAATAGAAATTAAACGATCGTTGTAGAAAATCACGGTATACAACAATATGGTTTTATTTTAATGGAGAAAGATATGAGCTACATTATATATACAAGAGGCCAGTAGCGTACATAAGCTAAGGTGCGCCCCCCAGCAAGATTTGTAAGTGCGCCCCCCACCCCCTATTAAAATGTAAAAAATATTTTCCCCGTGTTACCTTTAGTGCTATTTTTCTGGATCGGGCGCCCTCAAACCTCTTGCGCCCCCCCGCGCCGCGGGGGTTGCGGGGGCGCTATGTACGCCACTGCAAGAGGCTTAAAATGTCTACCTTCCCCGAGTGTTTCTACTTTACAGTGTAAACTAATTTGCACTGGTTAATATTTTATTTCGCCATATTTTGACTTTTATTTTTCCATTGCAAAGTAATAACTATGCTCTGCTAAAAGATGATAATGTATACATTCCAATCTTATTGAACAATCCCGAAGGTTCAAATTTACTGAAAAGTGACGCATAAAAACGGTAGAATAACTGCAACAGGATTTTTACTGTTACTAACTTTTTTTCTCCTTTTCACATAGCAGTCCTCATCTTCGTTTTCATTAGAGGGAAAATCTGAAAAATACTTGAACTCTATTTTAAACTAGGAGCACAAAACTAATTTTGATGTGTGCAGCAGAATTATATTTGTTTAGCTCTGAATAAGTCAAATGGGCGGCGCGGGGGCAAGGAGTTAGCCTTTACACCTTAGACCCAGGGTCTGACTCACCGTGGTCAGTCTGGGGATTTTCTAGATAGGTCATTCCGACGAAAATGGTACAAATCATGTTTGAAACTCTTTACTTAAGATTATCAATTTTAATAATTTCCACCAACTAATCATATATTTTTTTTTATTGAGTTTCCATTTATTTGTGAATAATGAAGTATAAATAACTAGTACACGACTCATTTATGAACGGATTTTAAATATTTTGATCACTTTGTTTAACAGAGTGAACATATAACAGAGTGGACAAATAAGCCTTTAAAAATATCTGTATAATCCCAAAGAAAAGTTAGAATCACAGAACAAGCATAAAGTGGAATAAACAGCCTAAAACTGTAAGGGCCATGCTCCACATCAGCGTAAAGCAGAAAAATAAAGCAGAAGCGTAAAATGGATTAAAATAGTGTTCCTATGGAAAGTACCCGGATTTTCGGTTTCTGCCTTAGTTTTCGGTCGCGTTTTACGCTGATGTGGACCATGGCCCTAAGTCTGTCTGCAATTTCAAGAAAAAAATCTATTTTTTTCATCATGAAATCGGCTGTAACAGAGTGAACATCCAACAGTTCAAATTAACTATCATAAGAAAAGAATTAGGCTCACCCTGGTTGTTGACTACGTAATTCAATGTAGCAAGCTAATCACGGCAGTTATACTACCTATATTTTTTAAAAAATATATCAGATTGAATGCAATTGTTCATTTTATTTCCAAAAGGCATATAATAAAGTGGACAATTCGAAACATAGAAAATCTAGGGACATGGATAAATAATAGTGTTTTTTTTTTTTTTTTGAGAAATGTTTTTTCATTTGCATAATAATCTGCAGAAATGGTGTCAGAAACATCTGTTGTGCAGTGCAGTGTCATTTATTTTGTTGTTACATTTCAGTTTAATTTTAAATCACATTTAAAATCCTAGCAATTTGAAGCTGGGACACGTCATTTTCTTCTTCTTCTGACAAAGATAATTTTTTTTGTGTCATTTATAAATGGATTATACCTAATCGATTGATACTTGATGGCCCAAAATTAAATGGAGAACCAATAAAAATGTACACTTAATGGGTGGTAGTTATTAAAATTGATTTTAAAAAATTCTAAAGTCTCGGACATGATTTGTACCATTATCGTCGTAATGAACCAGATACAAAAAATAAAAAACCCACGTGGTGTAAGATTCAGAGGCGCGTAAAATATCCACTAGATATTTGTTTGGCTTTTAACGACCTCGGCAAAATTAAATTCCTAGTGCAGTTTTGCATCGAAGCAAATACTATCTTCCGTGAATTCTGCGCCTAGCACTCGCGAACCATTCCCCTAAAAAATGGGGTGATGGGTTGTGAATGGGAACTTTCCAAAGTTTTCACTTTAAAACTTACATTTGCTTTCCTTTTGACATATTCAACTAAACTATGCATTTGAAATTACCATCGTTCTACGTTGCTTAATACTCTTCAAAATCTTCTTATTATTCTTCCCCTTGTTGTTATTTTACCTATTATCCCTATTTTGGTAAGATCAGAGAAGACCTGACGCATACGTAAATGCGCGGAAGGTTTCACCTAAGAAAATCAGACAGTACACGTTAATCCATGTGATCGAGCCTGAGCTTCAAAACTATCTGTGCTGTTAACATCTACACCTTGATAGCAGCATATGTAAGATTAAATGTCATATCTGGGGACCGCACTAGGTCTGCAAATGACTAAAAGCAACCTTACGCAATCAAATAGTGAAAGAAAAAAAGTTCTGAATGAAGCTGTTCTTGCTTATCTAAGGACTTTTTTTTCTTCCGGAAAATATCAAGCATTACAGTGTTTTCTTGATTTAATTAGTTTGAGCATGAGCTTGGAAATAAGAAAAAAACTCCACCACTGTGGAAAAAATTTTACCACATATGCATAGTAAACAAACAATGAAAAGTCCACATTGTATAAATTTATTAAAACGATGCAAAATGATAAATAACATAAATCCGGCATCAATTTTGCTATCAAGCAGATTCTATTTGTAACTTAAAATACCTGCTTTTTTATTATTAGACTAGCGGTACCCGCACGGCTTTGCCCGTGGTATAAAATTAAAAGTTCATTTGTAAAATAATTGATATAGCAGAAAAAATGCTCTATTTTAGTTTTATTCAACTATAATTCCTTCAAAGTGATATAAAGATCTGATATGGACCCCACACTACTTAATTTTACGTGTAAATTTCTTAGTAGATGCCTTAAGTGCTAAAATAGTGCTTGGAGTGAGCAAGATAACAATTCAAACATTTGTATCCCTAGTTTGCTACGAAACAATGCAAAAAAATGTTTTACAATGATTAATCTCCTAAATATCGTCAATTTTAACATCATTCAGTGGATTTTTCGCAAAATATCGCCAACAGCGCCAAATTGAACCTAAATCAAAAAAAAATAAAAAAAAATTTGCCAATTTGGCGTCAAATACTTGGCGATCAAAAGCTTGGCGATATATCGCCAAGTGGTCGCGCCAATTCATATCACTTTTGTTAACCAATTCATATCACCTTGCATTGAAAACACTGATTTACCCGATAAATGGGGTAAAACACCCCCTTGGAATATTCGAATGCAGCCCCAAGGGAGATGGACAAAAATAAGCCAAAAGAGAAAATAAGAACAATTTTGTTGGTAACAGGAACCAACAGAAATCTTACCAAAGTTTAAAAGAAGAAGAAAGTTTTCTTTCCTAGCTTAAAAAACAAAACAATACATTTTCCGAAATGAAACACTTTAAAAAAACGATGCAATATCGCAATTGATACGATATTTCGTTAATCTGTGCTTTAGGTACCCTTTTCTCGCTAAATGAACGATAGGCGCGTCAAGCGTGGTAACCCTAGCTATTTTGCGTAGTTGACTTTTTGAAAACGCGCCAAGCAGGGTCCCAAAGCATCTTCACCGGGAAAAAGACAGGGTTGCCAGAGAATTGGAACAAAAAAATACTACGCCTCCTCTAAAAAAAATATTACAAAATACTACTGTTTCCAAACGTTGCCAAAATCAATGTTGCTAAAATGCGAACTCTATGAAAATGAAAAAAAAAAAAAATCCGCCAAATCTTTTAATTAAGTCATTAGTATATTGGAAACCGGGTTGCCAGAAAAATACTACGCTCCTTATTTGGGCCGAAAAAATACTACCGTAGAATCAAAAATTCTACGTCTGGCCGTAGCCTACGAAGATTGACGCTGGCAACCCTGGAAAAAGAACGAAACAAAAATAAGTATGAACACGTAACCATAGTAACAACATGAAAAGTTGATTTCCGTTGATAAAATAGTTCATTTTATCTCTCTTTTCAAACAAATTTTATTCTAGAGTTCAACCATTTTAGAATCGTTTGGCTTGCTTTACTGAAGGTAAGCCTTGAATTTCGGGATTCTAAAAACAATTATTACAGCTCTCCTGATGATCAGAGAAACTTCGAAAAAACTTCATTTTATGCAGAAAATTTCAAGCTTTCGAATGACATAAGACTTGAAAATGTGTATGAAATATTTCGTCCCTATTTTATCGAATTTCCGCTAAGAATTCGAATAGAAAAAGAACGAAATGGAATTTTCGAAAAATCGCTTCGAGGTGCAAAACTACATGCTACAAACTAATTTTGTGCCAAGTGACATGAAAATTGACCGAGCGGTTTTGGCGCTAAGCGCGTAGACAGAAGGAAGGAAGGAAAGAAGGACAGACAGATCCACCTTCAGCTTTATTATTAGTAGAGATAAAAGAAAGCATCTGATATCATAATAATTCAAGCCGTAGTAAAACTAACAACAAATCTAATTTTGGTACTTAAGGCAACTCTTTGGTACTTATTAACTCCACTGCAATTGCAGATTTGGCAATTAAAACAGATTTTGCGGTATATTTGGCGGGTTTTTTTTTTTTTTTTTTTGGCGGTTTTAGATAACTGCGTTAGAGTGAAAACAACAACAGCCAAAACAAAAAAAAAGAAAGAAAGAAACCGCCAAATAAACCGCAAATATGCCTTGATCGCCAAATCTGTAGCTGCTGAGGAGTTAATGCTCAAATATTCTATTTTTTTATGCTTAGAGAAATATGCTCATTCAGTTCTAAACGAGATTATTCTTGTTAAAATAATAATAACTTTGGACAAAGTAGACGATTACAGTTATTTCATAATTAAACTCTTGTTTTTTTCAGTCATACCTACGAAAACAGAATACTCGTCATCAGTATAACGTCTACTAACCTTTTCCTTTTTTTAGTCCTACACTACTGAAAGAAATAAAGAATATCAGGCGGAATAATCGACAGTAGCATTCTTCAAAGAGTGTCCAAATTTCTCAACAGTGGGGAAATGAAATCTAGCGCCGAGAGCAGGAAATGAAGCCTTTGAAGAGACGCGACGGGAAAACTTTATAAAATTCCCTTGTCTCAAGAAAGAGAACTCAATAAAAATTCTATTCAAATTTTCAAAGATGCGTATCACGAAGTCTGAAGATCTGACGGACGATTATACAGTGCATTTCTGATAATGTGTCTTGTCTTGAATAAATGAGTTTGTTTCCTGTTCTACTTCCATTTTTTGCATCATCAAAATAAGAGAATGCTTCTGAATGAATTGCGTGCGCATAAATATTTGCAGATCATTGCAATAATACTGCTGCTATATTACTTTTTTGTGCGCTATGAACTGCTAATTGTTGCTCTTGATATAGCCCTTAGATTTTAATACGGACGTGTTAATGAATACTTCTACACCAACTTTAAACAAATTTACATAGCATTCCCTATAGTATCAGAAATAATTTTTGGAGGATCTTAGTTTTCTTCCTGGCTGCGAAGATTTTACCTTTATGTCTGACTCTAAATATAGCCGTTCTATTCCAAATCAAGCAAGGAGCTTGATTGCAGCAATTGTCACATGACCCACCATCACAAGTTTTTTTTAAACGTTACATTAGTTTAAGCTAATGAACTTAATAGCTCAAAAGCATTCTGTTCGATTTTCCCCTATTACAGCCTATTAAAATTATGTAGGGTTGGTTAGGGTAAGTGTTTTTAGAACAGTTCGTTTTTGAAGCCTTATACAAAAGTTTTAAAGCAAAACAGCTTAAATTTGTTGACTTATATTATCTTGGACATTATTAATAAGCACAAGTTAAGCATTATTTCCTGAAAAAAATGGCGTGGGGGGGGGCACTTACCCCCTAAGAAGGGGTAAGTGGGCCACCCTCCATTTATTTATATTTAAAGTGAACATATTTTGGAAAGGGGTTTGTGGGTCCTACCTAACAAAGTGTGCAACATTGTAGTACGGAATATTTTTTTATAAATCTATAGATTAATGAGATATCTACTTACATTTAACTGTGTATAAAAGAAAATTATAAAACGGAATACAAAACAAGGATGTCTGTGAAATTCATTAAAAGCCGTTAGCCATATTTTTTGCTTTTATATATAAATTAATGTTGAATAAACATACTGGAGTCGATTAAGATCAATTTTCGTAAAATTGAAAAAAAATTATAGGTTGAAAAAAAAAAACGCAAAAACTTAATGGCAGTTTCTATTTGAAGCTTTC
>JAXGGA010009072.1:40000-53310 GCA_038373865.1 Uloborus plumipes
AAAAAAAAAAAAAAAAAAAAAAAAAAAAAAAAAAAAAAAAAAAAAAAAAAAAAAAAAAAAAAAAAAAAAAAAAAAAAAAAAAAAAAAAAAAAAAAAAAAAAAATAAAAAAAAAAAAAAAAAAAAAAAAAAAAAAAAAAAAATAAAAAAAAAAAAAAAAAAAAAAGAAAAAAAAAAAAAAAAAAAAAAAAAAAAAAAAAAAAAAAAAAAAAAAAAAAAAAAAAAAAAAAAAAAAAAAATAAAAAAAAAAAAAAAAAAAAAAAAAAAAAAAAAAAAAAAAAAAAAAAAAAAAAAAAAAAAAAAAAAAAAAAAAAAAAAAAAAAAAAAAAAAAAAAAAAAAAAAAAAAAAAAAAAAAAAAAAAAAAAAAAAAAAAAAAAAAAAAAAAAAAAAAAAAAAAAAAAAAAAAAAAAAAAAAAAAAAAAAAAAAAAAAAAAAAAAAAAAAAAAAAAAAAAAAAAAATAAAAAAAAAAAAAAAAAAAAAAAAAAAAAAAAAAAAAAAAAAAAAAAAAAAAAAAAATAAAAAAAAAAAAAAAAAAATAAAAAAAAAAAAAAAAAAAAAAATAAAAAAAAAAAAAAAAAAAAAAAAAAAAAAAAAAAAAAAAAAAAAAAAAAAAAAAAAAAAAAAAAAAAAAAAAAAAAAAATAAAAAAAAAAAAAAAAAAAAAAAAAAAAAAAATAAAAAAAAAAAAAAAAAAAAAAAAAAAAAAAAAAAAAAAAAAAAAAAAAAAAAAAAAAAAAAAAAAAAAAAAAATAAAAAAAAAAAAAAAAAAAAAAAAAAAAAAAAAAAAAAAAAAAAAAAAAAAAAAAAAAAAAATAAAAAAAAAAAAAAAAAAAAAAAAAAAATAAAAAAAAAAAAAAAAAAAAAAAAAAAAAAAAAAAAAAAAAAAAAAAAAAAAAAAAAAAAAAAAAAAAAAAAAAAAAAAAAAAAAAAAAAAAAAAAAAAAAAAAAAAAAAAAAAAAAAAAAAAAAAAAAAAAAAAAAAAAAAAAAAAAAAAAAAAAAAAATAAAAAAAAAAAAAAAAAAAAAAAAAAAAAAAAAAAAAAAAAAAAAAAAAAAAAAAAAAAAAAAAAAAAAAAAAAAAAAAAGAAAAAAAAAAAAAAAAAAAAAAAAAAAAAAAAAAAAAAAAAAAAAAGAAAAAAAAAAAAAAAAAAAAAAAAAAAAAAAAAAAAAAAAAAAAAAAAAAAAAAAAATAAAAAAAAAAAAAAAAAAAAAAAAAAAAAAAAAAAAAAAAAAAAAAAAAAAAAAAAAATAAAAAAAAAAAAAAAAAAAAAAAAAAAAATAAAAAAAAAAAAAAAAAAAAAAAAATAAAAAAAAAAAAAAAAAAAAAAAAAAAAAAAAAAAAAAAAAAAAAAAAAAAAAAAAAAAAAAAAAAAAAAAAAAAAAAAAAAAAAAAAAAAAAAAAAAAAAAAAAAAAAAAAAAAAAAAAAAAAAAAAAAAAAAAAAAAAAAAAAAAAAAAAAAAAAAAAAAAAAAAAAAAAAAAAAAAAAAAAAAAAAAAATAAAAAAAAAAAAAAAAAAAAAAAAAAAAAAAAAAAAAAAAAAAAAAAAAAAAAAAAAAAAAATAAAAAAAAAAAAAAAAAAAAAAAAAAAAAAAATAAAAAAAAAAAAAAAAAAAAAAAAAAAAAAAAAAAAAAAAAAAAAAAAAAAAAAAAAAAAAAAAAAAAAAAAAAAAAAAAAAAAAAAAAAAAAAAAAAAAAAAAAAAAAAAAAAAAAAAAAAAAAAAAAAAAAAAAAAAAAAAAAAAAAAAAAAAAAGAAAAAAAAAAAAAAAAAAAAAAAAAAAAAAAAAAAAAAAAAAAAAAAAAAAAAAAAAAAAAAAAAAAAAAAAAAAAAAAAAAAAAAAAAAAAAAAAAAAAAAAAAAAAAAAAAAAAAAAAAAAATAAAAAAAAAAAAAAAAAAAAAAAAAAAAAAAAAAAAAAAAAAAAAAAAAAAAAAAAAAAAAAAAAAAAAAAAAAAAAAAAAAAAAAAAAAAAAAAAAAAAAAAAAAAAAAAAAAAAAAAAAAAAAAAAAAAAAAAAAAAAAAAAAAAAAAAAAAAAAAAAAAAAAAAAAAAAAAAAAAAAAAAAAAAAGAAAAAAAAAAAAAAAAAAAAAAAAAAAAAAAAAAAAAAAAAAAAAAAAAAAAAAAAAAAAAAAAAAAAAAAAAAAAAAAAAAAAAAAAAAAAAAAAAAAAAAAAAAAAAAAAAAAAAAAAAAAAAAAAAAAGAAAAAAAAAAAAAAAAAAAAAAAAAAAAAAAAAAAAAAAAAAAAAAAAAAAAATAAAAAAAAAAAAAAAAAAAAAAAAAAAAAAAAAAAAAAAAAAAAAAAAAAAAAAAAGATCAAAAAGAATAAAAATAGGAAAAAAGAATAAAAAAAATTTATAAAAAAAAAAAGAAAAAAACAAAAAAAAGAGAAAAGAACAAAAAATAATACATAACATAAGAAAAAAAAACAACCAGGATTAAAATATTAGAGAAAGAAACAAAAAAAAAAAACACCAAGCAGAAAAGCAGCACAAAAGGAAGAAACACAAAAAAGCGAAGAAACAAAAAAAAAAACAGCGAACGAGACAAAAAACGCGAACAATACAAGAACAAAAGCAATGAAAAAAAAGAAAAAAGGCAACAGCGAACACAAACACAACAAACGACAATAGTTGACTGAGAACAAAAGTGGCACTTCCGGAGTGCCGCGGCCAGAGCGATACACTCTGAACAATAGCTTGTGTGAATTTTAAATCGCTCTAGTGTTTTTTTTCCCATCTCAAAAAAATGACAACGGGAGAATAATCAGGAAAAGTGCTAATTTAAGTCGCAAATGAATTTCTCAAGCACTTCCAAGTAAAAACCAAAATTTTTTCTTTTTTCATACAGTAAACTGCGTCGCCACATGCAATCCATGACAAAATTTTCAGGTTTTACTTTAATTTGTGACAATAGAAATCTTTTTATTGCTTCAATGTCACACATTCAAATCGCAAAGTTTAAAAAAATCCTGTGGATTATAAAAAATCGCAGCAGAAACAAATACTAAAGGAAATAAAGTGTTTTATGTTCATCTATGACGATTAACTCGTGTGTTTTAGATAAAATGAATTTAGATCGATAAAAAAAAAGCAATGTCTGCTCGTTAGAAGTTTTCATAACATGACGAGTGAGCCAACTTCCGAAATGATAATATCTAAACAAAACATTTTTTGGCGCCAAAAAATTTCGCTGAATGAAGCTCTAATAGGTGATGTTTCAGTTCCGATAGAAAATTTTCACTGCATTGAATTACAGGTAAGATTTTTTCAATCTTGACTTTTCTGTTTCTACCAAATGAAGTGTCATGTCGGCATCGGAAATTGAGACACAAATTAAATTAATTTTTCAATCTATTTTTGCATAATGGAAAAGAAACCTACCGTCATGGGCATAATAAGGCGGTTTTATTTTCGAATCTTTAATTAGGGATGTTCAGCTATCATATTGCGGGAAATTTGTCATGTCGGCCGCGCCGAAGTAGAAGATATTTGTTACGAAACTGATGCGTGCATTACCGATGTTTTTTCGCTATTCTTTCTTCGTGTTATGAGATTAGTTTTAAAGAACAAAGATAATTTCAAGTGCATCGCCAAATTTTCCATTATTGAAAGCAGTTTATTTATTGTTTTTTTTTAATGCTTCAAAAACATTAGTTTTTCCGCAAAATTTGAGTTTTCAAACAAAATTACTGCCATTTTTCACCCTCTTTTTTTACATCAATATTTAGACCTTCGTTCGTAACTACTGCACCCAAAAATATAATTCTGTTTTAAAATGGAAACCTTACGAACAGTTAACTCTGCCTTGAATTAATTTCGTTTTTTAATATTGTTTTAAGAATTTTATTTTATTTTTATTTTTTTAGTATTAACCTATTTAGTTGCATGAAAAAAACTTTGTCGCACTAATTTAAACTTTAACTAACTTTTAATTAGTCTCTAATTTTATTTATGAAACAAAAGAGCGTGCAGGCTGTGTGAGTATTATTATATTCTAAGTAATAATAATTTTCTTTTTAAACATAAAAGGTACTGAGTGAATGTGTTTACTTTAGTACACTAAGTGTAAAATCTGTAATATTTGTCAGATCGGTAGCATTCTCATCATGTCGGTAACGCTCAAACACCCCTCCTAAAATGGGGGTAAATATTCACCTTAACCATGCTCCTAATTTTTTATGACAAATGTTACTACTGTGTATTTGAAATACCCTATTAATTTTATTTTCTGAGTATCTTTAAAAAGTGAAAATTTCCATGGTCAAATTGGCACTTTTCCTTATATTCACCCCAACATGCATGGGTATACGTACGTACAGGATTTTTGTACATACTTATATAAAGAAGTGTCCTTATCGGAAACTGTGTCACGAGTTCAATTGATTTTTCCCATCTCAACAAATGCCAATGTGCCTAAAGAAGTTTTCAATGCAAAAAAAAAGAAAATAATTAAATATTAAAATACTTAAAATACTTAAAGTTAACATTTTGTTTTAAAAGATGATTGCTTTGACAACCGGCACGATAATATATTATCATATACTCAGACAAAACTATCAAGTATTAAGTCGTGTTCTTTACTGTGAGTTTTCAAGTTTTTTCGCAGATAGCAGTGTCATACGCACAAGCAGGTATATTAATCAAATATGGTTATAAAATCAAATATGGAAGCACAATCTTAAAGAATTCAACAACTTTCCCCTGCATACACGTTATAACCATAACTTATTAGGAAACTTTCAAAAATTCTAATTGAAGGATTTCTACAGAAATAGGGACCAATTTTTTCCAATATTTTGAGGCATGAAACGTATGCTTTAGCCAACATTTTTTCATAAAATTTAAGTCACCAATGCATTTACGGGACCAGCATGAAAATGAAGTGTTATTAATAAGTATTAATACCTACTGAATATTTTTTTTACTTATTTTTAGAACGACTACGTCTTTACATTAGCTTTTAAGAGCTAAGTTTACAAAAATCTGTAAATAAAAATGAATACATTTCTACCCAGGTTTTACGGAAAGCAAGATTTTTACTTTAGAAATATGTTAACGGTAAGCAAATATGTTAATTAAAACGATACCTTTTTCTCAAAGCAATAATCTTATTATTGACCTTTTATTAAACAAACGGATGAAATAACGCAAAACAAACGTTTAAAATGAGCAAAATAAATTCATTGAGCACTATTTGTAATGAACATTAAGTTTTTAATAAGGCGTTGTGAATGCAGTCAAAATTGCTTTTAAATTCCGTCTAAGACAAAGGAACTGATATCTGTGCTCGAAAAACACCCAACGACCTAAACGCTCACAGTTTGTACTTCTCTTTCTTAATTACTCCTAGTATCACCCTCACTATAAAACATCAATCAAAGAGGATAAAAGAATGTTGGTTTCCGACCCTCATGATGAGGTGCAACTTTCCCCCCACGTTACTAAATGATCTTGAGTTGAAAGTCGATATAACTTCTTCGTAAAAATTCTTTATATAAGAAAGCGTAGATGGTAACGGATGGCTTGAAAAACTTTTCCAGAAACAAGAATGACTGCTCTTTTTAAGAAAGAGACAGCTGAAAGATGAATTGTTGAAGCTCTTGCAAGATACCGCTTAGTAAGAACTTTTCTTTTCTAGTCTTTGCTAGTATGCTTTTTTTTTTTTTTTTTTGTCTTGCGTTTCAGAAAAAAATCACCTAACTCGCGCGTTGATACAGTAATATATATGAACTTTTTACACGAGCAAGAATATGAGCTTTACTACACTAGTATTCACAACAAACATTTTTACATGCTTATATAAAAGGTATAGCTCAAAAGTAGAAAATTCTACTAAATGATCCTTCGTGTTCCGTTTTAAAGAAAGGAAGCTTCAACCCATTTATGCTCAGAAGCCTAAAAGCGGGACGCTGTTAGTTACTGCATACAAAAACCTGTAATGGGTATATCTTTTTACTAAAGCAGTTTTTCACAAGTTAAGTAGTCCTTCTTCTTGAGAAAACCAGTTAGAGTCACTATTTGGACATCAGAGTTTATTTATTGACAGTTATTTTCAGACAAATCAGTCAAACAACGATCCAGCATAAGTAGCCTCAGAAAGTAAGTTTTTTTGAGAACTTATTTTTCATAAAATTAAACTAATTTAAAATGATTTGCTTAAAATTGATCAGAGATGCCTTCTGTAATGTTACTTTGCAAAAGTAAAGTCAAGTAAGATCGTATTTTGCTCACATATCTGCAAAATATCCCATAAACAGGAAGTTAAATAACTTAATAAATATGGCAACGGTGAACTATTTTAAGTCTAAAATGTATGTAAACCATCCAAGTAAGAGTTTTAAGCAGATAAAAATTGAACAAATTTGTTAAAAAAAACTTGGGCATAAATGGGTTAAAGGAATGACACACATTCAAAATCAAACATACATTCAACAGACACAAAATCGTACACACAAAACATTACACATAAGAAAGCTATCCATCCTGTTATCCTATAGAGCTCATCTCTAAAAAGCAGTTCTTCACATCAGTTTACTTCTTATCAAATTTCTCTCAGTGCCCTCTATGTAAAGTAAGGAAAGAGTAGATTTGTAACAGGTCTGTATGTAAGCAACATAATTGATTCCGTTATTATTTTCTCCATTTCTTTTTTTATTCAATTGAAAACTTAAAGCATGTAAGAAAGCTCCACGGTAAGAATTTTCGCACTGATATAGCATGAATATAGATATTTTATACGCTAGAAAGAATTCGTTGGCTTATTATTTACTACAAGATTTACTACATTGTGTTTCATATAAAATAATAGAAACATAAATACAAATTTAGACTAAAATTGAACTTAATATTTAACTTTTAAGATATATAAGCTGTTTTAAGTAATATGTTTTTGTTCTTATTTATTTATTAGCATAGCTCATTCATTTGAATTTAAGACGTAAATGCAAAACACATCCTGCAGTTAAAACCACCAAAATAAATTAACAAATATTTTGAAATAACTTAAAATGGAGGAAACTAATAACTCTTATTATCCTAAAAAAATTGCATCTTATTCCGCAGCAGGGTCTTTAACTTGGTATAGAGACATTATTTAATAACTCTATTCTTCTAAAATGGTAAAACGATAAATATCTTTTTTTCTCGAATAATTGGATACTTTTAATCAAATATAGGGCAAAGAGTTTTCATGGATGTCTATTGAGTAGCAAACTCATCTTCTTGTACTGAAAGGAGTTCCTACAATCTCAGAAACACATGTATGTAGTTATCTGCAAATGTGCAATTTAACGCTGTAATACTTTCATTTACTTTTCTGCTCAGCGACATTTTTTTCTTAAAAGGGACAGTATACCCTTTCCAGTGAAATAAATAGTTTTATTTATTTATTTAAACCCTCGTATTCACACTTACATAGCAATCAATAATTTATTTTCAAAGATTAATAATATTGCTGACTATTTTGAAATTGAAGCCGCAGCTTACCATGGTACGGCCTGGTAAGGTAAATTCATTTTATCTACCAGTTTGAAGGCAATTTTTTCTACAACAAGAGGATATCTGCCTCCAACTCTGTTTTTGCCTATTCTTAACTGAGGAGTTCAAAATAAGGACGAAACCTCGGTCTCAGGATGTCATGATCGAGCTGTGGGCGTATTTGCTTCAGTACTGTATTAACTCGAATTTTTAAGACCAGGTAGTGTTTGGAACTTTTTGCTCCTTCGTCAATTATTTTTCATATCACACAAATTTAACAACTAACAAAGAAACCTGTGCTACAGTTGAATTTGTTATAACAAGGATCAAGTGATTGAAGCAGGTGAACAACACATTAAATAAACTCGGAAGATTAAAAAAACGTATTTTTTTAAATCTTATATTGATGCTTTTTTCTTCGCGCTCCCTCAATTTCGCTTGATAAAAATTTGAGCTAATGTTTTCTTATTACACTTATATGGTAAAAGCAATATAGTTCATACTATATTCTGTATGTAAGGTGTAAAGTTAATATACTATATATATTCAATATCGTACATATATTGTAACGAGTTTGTTGTAAGCCCAATTATTATTAAACGCCACCTAAAATGCTCAAACGCACGTTCTTCTACAAATTCGGCCATCTTTCAAACGCTTAGTTTTCCTTGCAGAGCTGATAAACATCGACAATATTATTTCTTGTGAATTCCCCCTATGATGTCAATATTTTTGGGATAATATTTTATGATTAAGTTAGGAAACAAGGAAAAAAAAGAGATCGAACCAGGCATCGATAAGATTCTAGGAAGGCGAACTTCTCAACAGTTGGGAAATGAAATCTCTGCGGAGAGCAGGAAATGAACCCTTTGAAGCGACGCACGGGAGAAAACCTTATAAAATTCCTTGTCTCTGGAGAAGGGAATTCAATAAAAATTCCATTCAAATTCCCCAAGACGCGTAACAAGGAGTCTGGGACATAGCGAACTATAATGTTCTGCATTGCTGATAATGCATCCCGTCCTGAATAAATGAGTTTGTTTTCAGTTTGAAGGTAGAATTGTATAGAATGTATTCAACTTTCTTATTCGGAGACTTAGAAACAAAAGGTTTTCTTCTCGACAGATGTGTGCACCCCTTTTGAAGTTAGTTTTTTTTTTCAGCATGTAAATATTTAGAATGTGGAGAAATACTAATTGAAACAATTGTAAACACATTTCTTTGAGATATATAGCAGTAATTTTTGTAACTTATGATTGAATTTATGACTAATATATGCGTATAGTAGGAATCTAAAGAATATTCAAGCAGGATCTATTCTTTTGAAAAACGAAATTGTTAATGTTGTGTGTATATAAATAATCAAAGCTCCTCTTTTTGAGACATTCTCGAGAAATAACAGACCAATTTTTCTGTATGATTTGTCACATAAAAGGTATGCTCAGCTATCATTTTTCAATGAAAATGAACCTATTTAGGGGAACCCCCAACCTATTTAGGAGATTAGCAAAACATTGAAGAATTGAAATAGGTTTTTATTATCCTTTGTCGTAAATAACTTGCAATGACCTATGAATTTAAGAAATAATTTTATCAGTTCAAGTATTTCATATGTTTTTGTGGAAGTATTTTTTATATGCACAAAAATATAAAAATTTCTTTTAAAAACAATATTTGAAAGTTTTGACGCCAGGCCCGTCATTTTGGAGGGGAGGTGGTAAGGGGGGGGGGTCAATTGCCCCACCTGACTTTGGGAAATCAATGTACACATAAGTGGGCATGGATTTTTATGTTTTTCGATGAAATTGGACTGTGTTTGGACCCTTTGTGAGCAACATTATTGTCTGTAATTATTTGTTTTAATTCTTGAAATGTTGTCTATTAACACAAAGGATCTCATCTACAGGAATTTTGAGGCGAAAAAATTAATTAAATATCTACCATTTATTCTTATGTAAATAGAGTTCCAATTTTAGACCTAATCCTCCATTGAGTAAAATGTGACTGTAAAAACAGTTTCTAGATGTGAAAAATTGATTTTGCTATTCATTTTATTTTGAAAATAGTAATATTTTATATTGTGTGGAAATGCTTAAAGTAAGCGATATTTTTTTGAGATTTATTTTAAAGCCAGTAAAACTGTTCATATAAAGTAAATGAAATCAGGTTTGACTTATTTATTTCAGAAGAAGTTTCAAGTTAAATGGGAAACATATTGTTAATTATGGAACAGTTTCTGTTTCCAAGGTTCAATGTACACAATTAGTTTGGTTAAAATAATGTTCTTCTGTGCTTAGTTATATTTTATACTTGTGTATAAAAGAACAATATTTTATGGAATTATAAATGATGATAAAACTTTACAACACAAATTAGAAAGGGCCAAAACGGCCGAATTACACCTCATGTTTTGACCAGGCCGATACATCTCTTGTTTTAACCTATTCCTCTAATAGCAGTTTATTCATAACCATATTACACATCATAATATATTTTCTTTCGGGTTCTAATCCCAACTGTACGTCAAAAGGAAAACTAATATTGAAAGCAAGTTACTATCGTCCTCACTTAGCTCCAGATTTTTATACTTACTTTATTCTTTAGGGGCGTTTATGGCCTTCTGAAATCTCTCAAAGCAAATTAATGCTAATGAACTCGGAGAAGTAACTAGATTTAATTAAAAATAACGAGTATTGTTCTTCCCTCTTGTCAGTGGGATTGTCAACATTACCTAGAAGTAATAATAGTAAGGAATCACAAGCGCGACTCGTAACTTTGTTACAAGCAAAATCTCGCTTCTTCGTTCAGTTTTAATTCTGTGACAAAGCGCAATAATTTGTCTCAAGATGAAAATAAAGTTTTATTTCGGAACTATATTTTAGTACTAAATATAGATAAAATATAGTTCAGTTGCAGCTGTGTTTTATAATTACATTTCAGTTATAATATTTAATATGTTTATAAAAATGTATTAGAAAAGTTCTTTATCTCACCAAGAAGTAATTAATTATGGTTAGTGCAATTCAATTGATATTTAAGGAGAAAAAATGTAGTTTGTTTCATAAAACATAATTTATCCTAACAGTAAAAGTAATATAGTAAACTTTCATTAAAGGGAATTATCTTAACATGAAAATTTATATAATTCCATCACGTAAATATTGTATCTTATTTTTTAAATATATACACATCGAGATTTTTACGCAATGCCAATTTTTTTAAGAGCAAGGAATGTTGTTATTTTCAACTTGTCTGTAAAAAACATGAATATTTGTAGATTTTTATTAAGCTTTTTTCTGTACTTGGAGGAAGCAAGTTTTCCTTTCAATAAATTACGTATCTTTTGATCCATGTCAAAGCTACCTTTTTATATTCGTCCCACTTCTGAGCTCAACCTCTTTGATTTTAATGTGATATTAAATTTGTGTGATATCCTTTCAGGAACAAGACACACTTCCATTTTTATTTCAATTTCACAACCAAAATATTAATGGTTATGATAATCTCATTCTGTGGTGATCTATGTATAAACCTTTTGTTTTACTTTTTTCCGTCTATAGAAAAAATATGCGTTAAACTAATAGTTTATATAAAAAAGTCACTCGGAGTGAGCTTTTTATATAGGTAACGAAGATCCTTTGCTCTCCTACCTGAAGATAGCTTTATCAATCCAAAACAAAACAAAAAAGAAAAAATACCGTTGAAGCTCTCACTTAATGTATTATTGCGTCAATTTTGCTATGAAAATAAGCTTTATCAATATTATTATTATTTTCATTTTAAAAAATTACTCAAATGAAGTTATGCTCTAAGTAAAAATAACAACTTCCTTAATATCTAAGGACACATAGAGAACGTACACCACGGCAATACCTTTAGATTTAGAGTCGCGAAAAAAAACATCCAAATGATTACTTCAATCATTTCTGTAAAAATGCGGTTGAATACGTAAGAATAGTAATTTAATTTTGAATTCTTAGAGAGTAGTTCATATTATTAGCAAGGTTTACTGATACATATCTGGAAAGTTACCATATTTTTACAAAGCATCCGATAACCTTATGTATTTCCAGCTACCCGGTTTAGTAATTACCCTCCAAGTGTACATCCTAATTTGCACTCATTTTACACCTTTTGCAGTCCACTATCCTGTTTTTCCTATAAATCCAGTTTTAATGATTGTTTTTCAATTAGATATTTAAGAAATATCGTTACGTCTCACACAAAGCATGAAAAGGGCACTTTATAAATTTCTTTACCATCAAATTGCTGTGAACTAAAAAAAAAAAGGATGTGCTTCTTTCTTTCCCGGTGTGCGATGTGACTGGCTGGGCCAACCAAAAAGACCCCCCCCCCCCCCACACACCGCGCACGGTATCTGATATCAAAGTGAGAACCATAAGCCTTCTTGGTTTCTCATTAAAGAGTAAATATACTGCACGAACTTCAATAGAGTTAACGCTTGTTTTAGTACAAAAAAGAGTGCACAGCGCTTAAAGTTTTAAAAGATTGAATATGTTTTTTTTTTTCTTTTCTGAAAATAAAAATAACTCAAAAAAACTGAAAGCGGTAGGATTTTTTGAGAAATAGAAGTGAAAAGCAATGCATTGATTTAATGTTACTGTAGAAGAAAATCATCTGTAATACAAGTAACTGTTTGCAGTGTATAATTTGATATCTACTTTGATGAAAAATAGAAGTAAATCTATATAAATCCTTTAGTAGTTTTAAAAGTGCAATAATAAAAATAGCATTCACTTAAAATAATTTTAAGAACTAAGTTTTCATGAACTTATTAAGGTCAATTCATAATAAAATATTACTTCAAAGCATTGATTTATTTCATTTAAAAAAAAATGGGCGTGCACTATTTATCACTTCAAACCAGATGACTTGCACAGCAGTGGGACACAGACTGTTCAAGATTCTGCTACTTTTGTAAAAGGGGAAGACATCGGAAAACACTTTAGCTTCGGAAGTTTCTGCTTTCGTTGAAGATCATTTTTCTTAGCTTCAGCTGACACGCTGTTTTTCCTAAGAATTTCACAAGGTATTCCTTTTTTTTCAGTCTGTTTTGAACTACTGTTTTCTTTTTATAATTTTATTTGACGCTGATCATTTTTTTTTCTTACATGTAAATAGTGTAGCAGCATTTATCTCCTTAAAGCAGTATTTATCATTTTAATGCAAACAATTTCAGTTCCCTTTAAAGAAAACATCGTTAATTTTTCAACGTTTGCATATGTTATATATATATATATATATATATATATATATATATATATATATATATTATATATATATATATATATATATATATATATATATATATATATATATATATATATTATATATAATATATATATATATATGTTTTTCATTTTTTAGTTACAATGTCCAATTTAGCACAACCATAAACTATAACGAACTATAATAAACAGCAACTTGCAAAAAAAAATGTTTTATTGCAATAAAATTTTTCTTTAACAATAATAGGATAGTAGAGAATAAGTAGTTCATCTACCGTTTAAAAACTTAGAATTTTGCTTCTTATTCCGAATCTTCACCTTATAAAATAGCATTTAAAGAGCTGGAAAAAACACTACCAGCTAAAAAATGACCGCAGTATAACAAAATGTAATTTCTTTGACCCCTTCAATCAACTTTAGAGTACAAAAAAGGTCGTTTTAATTTTCTAAGTATAGGACGTAAATTTCGCCCTCTCTTTTCAAAAACGTCATATCTCAAAAAATAATGATTTAGACATATACCTGTTTTTTAACCGCCATGATTAAGTAGCATAGCTCTGAAGACCTGCATTTCTATAACTCAATATTTC